>CAJHQP010004448.1:0-55265 GCA_905132765.1 Moricandia arvensis | reverse complement strand
TTTCCTTCCTTTGTTGGATCATCATTGCCATTAATTCACTAATCACATTATGGTTACAGCTGGTTTCTTCCTCTAGGAATCAAAAGTCCTTTTATGTATTACAGTATCGTTTTGTCTTGCCTAATGCACTAATATATTTCACTCCTGGACTTAAGTATGATTGATGTTAATGTGTTTAAGTTGATAATTTTTTTTTATTGTGAACGTCTCCAAGTGAATCTTGCATTCTTGTTGTTGCCTTGTAAATTTTTCCCTATTCTATTAAGAATAATATTGGTTGCCGTGTCAAGCGAGCAACGCAGCCCGCAAAGCGAGCCAATGGTAAAGAACACTTGCCTTTTTGAGACAAAAAGAAAATGTCTATTTCAGTAATTTGGCAAACTGTGTTCATGGGTCTCTCCTCCCCTCGTCTCTCTTTCACCAGCAAACAAATTCCTATAACTCGCAAACAAAAATTATAGTTTCAACCAATATTTTCATATTTGAATATGCGTTCAACGTTTTTCTGATTTGTTGATTTTTTGGACTTCCAAATTTTCAAATCTCACTACAAAAAAGCAGCGATATTCCGATGACAGATATTATCATCGGAATTTCGTCGGAATATGACTATTCCTATAAAATTCTGACGAAATAAGTCGTCGGAAAAATATCGTCGGAAAAATATTGTTGGAAAAACATAATTCATTGGAATTCCGTCAGGCAGTCCGAGGAAATACCAAAAAAGAAATATTCAGTGGAATTATCAAGGAAATATTTCGTAGGAGACTTTTTCAAAAAAATTTCGGAAACTTCCGATAGAGATTTCCTCGGAATATTCCGAGAGAAGGGGTTCCTCGGAATATTCCGAGGACATCACTGTGTCGGAAATAGTTTCCTCGGAATATTCCGAGGAAATAGTTTCCTCGGAATATTCCGAGGAACACCTTTCCTCGGAAATTTTTGAGGGAACACATTCCTCGGAATATCCCAAAACTTAGTTTTGGAAAATAATTATTTTTAATATATTTTGTATTTTGAATTTAATTTTTAAAAATTAAATTAAATCTGAAATAGAAAATATATTATTATAATATTAAAAGTTTTACAAATTAAAAGAAAAAACATTAAAAAAGTTTTATTAAAAAAATACAAACTAAAACTCGTGCGGGAACATCCGTTTCATCATATCCATCATTTGTGCATTCGTCCTCTCCGCTTCTTCCACTTTAGCTTGTTGCGCGGCCATCTGAGCAAGAATGGTGTTGTTCTGGGTCTCCAATGCTGATATGCGGTCATCCTTGTTCTGTAGCTGCTCCATAAGCGCCGGATCAACAAAAGACGCTGATGAAGAAGAAGCAACCGACGGACAACGACCAAACGACATTTTCTCTTTGGAACCGCTTTAAACAAAAAACATAATGATTTTAGTAGCAATTAAGAAAAAGAAATGAAAATATAGTAAAAATAAAAATGAAGATACGAGTTTGTTTATTTGACCTCGATTTTCAAAAATAGGAGACACCCGAAATCTGCTAATTAATTTATCTTTTTGGTTACTGTTTTAATGTTTCCGTCAATTGCTAAACAGATATGAGTACGCTTCTTGTAACACCTGGGGACTTCATAATGCATGTGGGGAAAATTCCGGTGAAATCTCTTCATAATAGACTTCAGGTCAAGTCTGCTATAAAAAAATAAATTTGTATAAAATTTTGATCAAATGCAAAACTAAACTCATTTTTAGGATATAAAAAATAAAAATAAAAACGTGCTAGAGAGAAAAGAGAGAAAGAGAGTTGAAGAAACCCTAGCCGCCAACCCCGTTTGCTCCGGCTCGGCACCTTTTGCCGGTGCCGGAGGCTCCGTCTCTTCTCCCTATCTTGTTTTCATTTGCTCTCTTCACCATCTCTCCTCCTTTACCGATATGCTCCCTCCTCTGTCTCCGTCGGGAACCAAAGCCGGAGATCTTCTTGCAAAGATCAAAGGCCTTTAGCCATTGTCGAAAATGGAGAAGCGGCGAGGTGAAACGAGGGGTAGGTGGCCAGAGAGTCGGCTTTTTAGGGCTGATAGTTCATTGGATCTATTTTCCCCTTCAGATCTATGGCTGAGCTATCATGGCGGCGGCGTGACTTGCTCAGGGACTTCCTCCATCCCGGAACCTCCAATGCCTTTAGGCAGTGAGTCGCTTTGGAGGAGTGGAACTTCGATATGTAGTGGTTTTTCCGATCTTTTGAGTGGTGGACGATTGCTCTCGCGGTCTTGTTCGGGAAGGTCCTTGATGGTCAAGCTTAAGGAGACGCGTGCAGGAGCTTTTGGCCGGTGTGTGCCGCTGGAGATCCTCTGAAGATAAATTCCTGAGTCATTTATGGCTCAACTATGCTCTTGAGGTTGACTCACCTTCTCTGGTTCCTCTGGTCATGATGTCTCATCTTCACTCTTTGTCGTAAAACCTCGGCACGGCAAACCGACAAGAGAGGGTCACCTCTGTTCCATTGTATTTAAAGCTTTATCCACCTTTCGGGTGAAGTTGGAAGGCAAGAGTTTGGTATGTCGGTTCTCGGCTACAACATGTGGAAGGCTCCACTTTTCAGGAAGTTGTCAGCCGGAGATGCGGGCCTTATTCAAACCATATGGTAGAGTATCAATATCCCGGCGCTGGTGTTGGCTCTCGAGCTAACTGGTGGTTGTGCTCTAGACTCTTGCATTTGTGGACTTGGTTGAAGAGATGATATAGTTGTCGCCAAAGTCCAATTTTTGATCCGTAGCTCTCCTTTTGGGCCTCAGGTTCAAAGACGGTGTGCTCCCATGGATATGGTTTCATTCGAGATGTTGCACATTTGTGTTGATGCTACTTGAGCCAAGTTCTTCACTCATATATTTTGGTGCTCAAGAGCATGGGAGTACGAGTTAATCTCGAGTGGATGCCGGTTATTTGCGGGAAGCCCCATCTTTTGTAACCATTGTTTTGAGCTTCGGATCCTTTGCAAGTTTCAAGGCTCGAGCTCCTATGACTCTGAAGTTCTTATTTGAGTAAATGCACCATTTTGGTGATGAGGCAGTTGGTCTTGCAGTTCTTCTCAGATCTTATTGTTACCAACAGCTACGGTCCCCCTGTGTTCTCTAGTAGGACCTCTTGGAGGATTAGGATAGCTTCCCATAGCTTTGTAATCTTGTATGTCTAGTGGTAGAATTAGTTGGTGTAAGAGACGGTTCATCTCGAGTAGTGGGATGAACTCGTTTCATTGTGGTGAAAAATACATCAACGACTCGATTGGGTAGCGCATGATCCTTCTAAGTGTTCTTGGGTGATACTAGATCTCGTTGGTGTATGTGGGGTTTAAATCTTTCGAGGTTAAAAACTTGTATTCACAAATTTGGTTAATGAAAGTTGTTGTTGAGCCAAAAAAAAGACTCATTTTTAGGAAGACTACGCATAAAGTCCGCTCAATTTTTTTGTTTACTAAAGAAAACTAGAATATTTCACATGAAGTATTGTAAGAAAAACACACAAAATGCTCAATTCCAAAACTAACAAATAAAAGGATCCGAAGACTTCATTGAAAGTCTGCTCTGCAAACTAGGCCTGGGCATTTTAACCTGTATCCGAGGACCCGATCCGGAACCGACCCAAAAATACAGGTTCGGGTCCAGAACCGGAACCGAGAATTTTACCCTATTGGGTCTAATGATGGAGGACCCGTAGGTAGCAGGTTCGGGTCCAGAACCGACCCGGGACCCGATCGGGTATTTTTGGAACCGAAGATTATTAGATTTAATGATTTTTTTGTGTGTGTTTTGAATGGTAACTTGATTATGTTTTAAATTTATTAGTTATGGTTACGGTAATTGTACTACTGCAGTTTCAGAATGTGTTTTTTTCGTTATGGGGTTTCAAAATTGCAGGTTTGAGGTTCGGGTAACGTTGCAGGTTAAGGGGTACAAGTAGACACGAAACACATATTTAGACCCAAAAATATGTAGAAACGACCCGAAATATCAGGAACCGACTCGAAAACGGACCCGAAATACCTGGATCCGACCCGATACAATAAAGAACCGAAAAAATTTAGGTATATGCGGGTACGAGATAAGTGAATCCGAACCGACCCGGACCCGATAAGACCCGACCCGGAACCGACCCGACCCGGAACCGACCCGGAACCGACCCGAATTTTTTAAAGTACCTATATGGGTCTAAATCTTTAGGACCCGAAGGACCCGGACCCAAAAAGACTCGACCCGAACCCGACCCGAGGACCCGGATGCCCAAGCCTACTGCAAACATAACCTAAAGTCTTCTTTGAAAAAAACAGATATGAAAGTTTCGAAAATCAAATGAATAACTATCTAAATCCCTTGAGAGTTCGTGTTCTGGTTTCCAAGCATCCATAACTATGAATTTAAGTTAAATGAAAGGTACCCACTAATTAATTAAAAAAAGAATCATCGAACTTGAGGAGGTTCAGTGAAAGTGATTTTCAAATAAAAAATATAAGGGTTTTCGGATGGAAATACAAGATAAATGAGTCTTGTGTGCAAATGAATGAGAGGAAGTTGTAAACCCGAACAAAAAAACGTATTTAAAGTTTGGTTTGTCAATAGTGAATAACTTTGTGGAATATTCACAAAAAGTAGAGGAGATTAGGGAAATCCTACTCAAGTAGAGGTATAAATAGAGGAGATGAGGGAGGATCGCGTTACAGAAGCTCTCGATGGGAACCATCAAGAGGATATGCTCAAGAGGACCGCAATAGGCATGCTCGTGGTTCTAGGAGAGAAAGCAGTCCACGAGGAGATGTACGGGAGCTCATGAAGAAGGGGAGATTCAGAACAAGGAAAGAGAGATGAAGTATGATCAACAGGAAGGCAAAGAGATATCTCAGACTAAGCCAGCACCGGTGGGTGAGGTTGAGTCAACGTTGACACAAACTGTTTCATCTGAGGTAATTGTGGATTTAGTAGGAGTGGAAAATGGTATTGATTTAGTAAATGAGATGTTAGAGGATGGGAATAATGCTATAGGTGAAGATGTGATGGAGTTAGATGAGGAACTGGTTAGGATAGATAGGAAAGGGGATGATGCAAATGGTGATGATGATTTTCAGAATGTTGCTGATGAATAGAGGCTCAGGACGGTTTGCTTGAGAATGTGGAGGAGGCAAAAGGTATTGAGAATGCAGAGGAGAAGGGTCTTGATAAGAGTGATATGGGGAGGAGACCGGGTGCACGCTCTTATCTCACCACGCAAGCGCACTTCAGCCAAAGAGGTCACCCGTCCAGGTGGAGGAAAAGGGTCCCTCAAACCGTAACCCCATTCTTCTTTGGAAATGGCTTTAAGGGATACATTAAACAGGATAAATGTTCCTTTTCCACGGAATATTCTTTATAGCTTTGTTCAAGCTTAAGAGGAGTTCAGATAATAAAAAGGAATTGGCGTTGTCAAGGGTGCCTTGGATTTACGCTCATCCTTTTGGAAAGCGTTACAGAGAAACAAATCATCTGCTGTTACAGGGTCTCATTATACCTGTTTCTTTAACTCTCCGGAGTACATCAAAACAGTTTTTATGAGAGTGATAAGCTGGAACTGCAGGGGTATGAAACTAAACGACTATAAGAGCATCATTAACCCACAAAATTATTTTGGGTTTCTTATTGATATTTAAGTATTAAATGTTACTTAAGAAACCTAGTTAAGAGATACCAACATTTTTAAGTTTTAATGGGAGTCTCTTATTAAAGGGATTTTTTTTTTTAAAAAAAAATTGGTCTCAAGTGGTTGTTGAACCTGCTCCATGAACCTGTAGTGGTTGTTCTTGTAGGGTAGACTTTACTAAACCATGGATCTTCCCCGTAGCCTCTATGGTTAGTGGTCCCAAGTACCAGAAACTCTTCCATATCCTTCTCCACAAGAGCGCTCGCTGACTTCACAAGAAGAATAAGAAGACCCTTCACCATATCGAATCTCATACCATAATCCAGATGATGAATCCCAAGTTTAACAGGTTTATGAGTTGGGTTCTTGCATCCTCAAGCAAGAAATTAAAAGGGGCTTGATTTCGTTGAGAGTAACGAGAGATAGAATGAGAAAGATCAAGTGAGATCTGAGAACGCCAATGAAAGAGGATCTATACATCTGGAGAACGCCATTGAAAGGGGCTTGATTTTGTTCAATTTTCTTTTTGACACGTGTCCTTTAAGATACGGCTCTTCCTTCCCCTAATTAAGAGACACCTCTTATTGTAAATGCATTTTTTTCTTTTTTTTTTTAAATTACAAGTACACTAAGAACATATCTAAGAGATGGGGATAATCCTGCTCTAAGTTATTTTAGAGAGATATGACATACACATAAACCTTTTCTCATTTTTATCAGAAACGAAACAAGATTTTGCTTTTGTTCAAAGATTTCATTCACACTTTGGTTTTGATAATCTGGTTACAATGGATCCAAATGGGGCGTTTGGAAGATTATCTCTTGGGCAAATCTTTTAAATAGACATTTTAAAAGTTTTTATCATAAAATAGACTTCAAAGAAAAAAATGATCAAAATATATCTTTTATTTTTTAAAATATAATATATTTTTTTTAATTTATAAATCTTATCTCCAAAACCCCACCTAACTCTAAACTCTTAGTCTAAATTAGTTAACCTAAGGGGTATAAATGTATATTTGCACCCTTAATAAAGTTTATTTTAGTCATTTTTGTTTTAAAGATTATTTTGATGGCAAATTTTTTTTTAGGTCTATCTTAAAATATTTTTCTTATCTCTCTTTATTATAATAATGATTATCAGGTGAAGATACTATATTCAAGTAACCAAATGATAGATGTGGAAGCAGTGATCCTAGAAAAAATAGTCTTCCTAACTTTTGACTATAGAGATCCGGTTCAAAAATTAAGGAAACAAGTATGGGAGAGATTAACGAGGATGGTTTGTCGAGATCAGAACCTTAGTTTATTATTTGAACATTTAACTAAAATCACTGGCAACCATGAAAAGCATGGTGGCCAGCTGAGGACAACAACCTCTTTTCTTCCTTTTAATAAAATTAATATAAATTAATATAAATAATGGTCTACTGGAGTTTCCACTTCGGGGAAATCAGATTTCTTGGCAAGGCAAAAGAGAAAAGGAAATGGTTAGGTATCGATTAGACCGAGCTTTAGCAAATGAGGACGGGCACACACTATTTACATGCTCTCATACACAATATTTAGGAATGGTAGGTTCTGACCATTTTCCGGTAGTGGTTTATCTTGAGGATAATGTACCCATGAGGCGTGGTCAATTTTGATTGATTAAAGATGGATTGGACATAAAGGCTTATTGGAATCCACTGGTAGGGGCTGCGTGGAATCAGCTAATAGTAGGTCAGAAGATTTTTTTATGAAAATTAGCAATTTCCGCCATAAGATTACTAGATGGCGAAAAAATAACCCACCTTATGGGAAGGATAAATTTAATGAACTTCAATAAGCTTTGGAAGAGGTATAATCTGCTAACAATAGGACTCATGAGGAAATTTTGGACGTCTCCAGGAAAATTCAGGAAGCTCATAAGGATGAAAAGTACAATTAGCAACAGAAAAATCAGAATATATGGCATACATCAGGATATATCAATACAAAATTTTATCACACAATAACCAAAGAATTCTGTACCCGGAATATAATTTTGGGGCTGCATGATGAAGATGGACACTGGATCATAGAGGAGAAAGAAGTAGAAAAGGTAGCAGTGAAATATTTTGATGATCCATTTAGCACTAGCTCGCCCTTAGATTTTGATTATTTTTTGGATGAGATTACACCTAACATTACCTATCAGATGAATCATATTTTACTTAGGACTACCACAGAGGATGAGGTAAGACATGCTTTGTTTATGATGCATCTAGAAAAATCACGTGGACCGGATGAAATGACCGCTCTTTTTTTTCAACATTCTTGGCTTATCATCAAGAAGGACTTACTTGATCTGGCTAACAATTTCTTGATCTACGGGAAGATGGATACAAGGTTAAATATTACGACCATTTGTCTTATTTCGAAGACAGAGAGACCTACAAGAATGAAGGAACTAAGGCCTATAAGCCTCTGTAATTTAGGATATAAGATCATTTCTAAGGTGTTATGTAAGAGACTGAAGACATGCCTCCCCACACTCATTTCGGAAACACAAGCAGCCTTTGTAGTTGGACGTTTGATCATGGATAATATTCTTATAGCGCATGAGATGTTTCATGGGTTAAGAACTAACAACTCATGCCAAACTAAGTTCACGCCAAACTAAGTTCATGCCAATAAAAACAGATATGAATAAAGTGTATGACAGGGTGGAGTGGGAATTTATTCAGGCACCACCCCAAAAGATGGGGTTTGATCCTCAACGAATTAAACTAATGATGGAATGCATATCGTCAGTCCTATATAGAGTTTTATTAAATGGTAAACCAAGAGGGCACATAATTCCTTAGAGAGGTTTGCGTCAGGGGATCATTTTTTCCCTTACTTATTCATAATGTGCACGGAGGCCTTAATCGCCAACATTAAAAAGGCGGACAAAGATAAACAATTAACGGGAATGAAGGTTGCACGGGCTTGCCCTTCGCTATTTCATCTGCCCTTTGCAGATAATAGTCTTTTTTTTTGTAAGGCACAAAAGGAGGAATGTCAAACCATTCTTAAGATATTGAAGGAGTATGAGGCAGTATCGGGTCAGTTAATAAACTTCCAAAAATCTTTCATTCAATTTGGATACAAGATAGAGGAACCCATTCGCCATAAATTAAAAATTATTTTCGGAATCTAGAATATTGGTGGGATGAGATCTTATCTGGGAATACCCGAGAGTTTGGGAGGATTTAAGACACAAGTTTTTGGCTTCGTCTAGGACATAGGGTTACTAGATGGAACTTCAAGTTTTCATGAAGGGAGGAAAGGAGGTGATTATAAAATCAGTAGTTACAGCGTTCCCAAATCATGTGATGTCGTGTTTTCGTTTGCTGAGAACAGTAATGAAAAAAGTTGACAAGCACAATAGCATAATTTTCGTGGAGTACTGAGGGAAGCACAAAAGGCATGCACTGGAAGTCATGGAACAAATTATATAACCATAAAGATGATGGAGGATTGGGGTTTAAAGATCCCACAGATTTTCAATACGGATATGCTTGGAAAGCAGTTTTGGCAGTTAATAGAAAAACCGAACACGTTATTTAAAGAGTTTTCAAATTTTGATATTTCAGGAATGCATCACCCGTGGAACCGATTAGATCTTACTCACCGTCATATGGATGACGCAATATTGTCTCTGCTAAATCTCTGATTAACAAAGGACTAATCAAAAGGGTGAGATCATGATCTTTTATATCCGTATGAAATGATCCTCGGCTCCCAACCACTCGCCCGAGACCAGCAAATAGTAATCAACAAAACTTTCACCCAGACCTTACAGTGGATTCTCTCCTCAATGCAACAACGAGAACATGAAACCTGCAGACAATTCGGTCTTTGGTGGATTCTTAGGATGCGAAGATTATAGAAAGTATACCTTTAGGATAGAAATAGTTGGCTGATAGACACGGATAAATTTTTCAAATAATGGGAAATACACAGTTAAATGTGGATATCAAGTGGAAAGAGTTTATCCCGACAGAGATAATTTACTTCCACTGTGTGGACCAGCGGTTGTTCCTCTCAAGGCGTTTTGCTGGAAAGTACGTTTCCCACCGAAAATTTAGTATTTTTTGGCAAATAGTTACATGGTATATAGCGGTTAAGAAAGATTGTGAGCAAGAGGGATTCATAGTGATTTATGTTGTACTAGATGTGGAGCACCAAAGGAATCAATAAATTCAGTGTTTTTTTAATGTTCACGGCGGTTCAAGTTTGGGCACTATCAAGATCTTTCTAATCCAAACAATTTTCTGGGAGTCATTTTTCGCGAATATAAATAATCTAATTTTGGGGAGTGTCTCCACAGATGGAAGACCACCAATTTACATGGATTCTATGATACATTTGGAAGAGAGAAAATAACGAAGTGTTTAGTAATTTAGATATTGACCCAAGAGAGACTCTAAAGTTGGAAGAACGAAATGTTTAATTTGGGAAGAGCCACATGAGACAATTACATCAAGGATTGCTCAAAATAGAGAGGTAAGAGGTTACTACCTTACTCTCCATCCTGGGTAGATGGTATTTTATGGATGGATCATGGAAAGACCATGAAAGACATTCGAAACAAGGTTAATATATCACGTAGGAGGGTTATGATGAATTGATGGGAGCAAGAAATACTAAAGCTAGTATATCACCACTTCAGTAAAAGCTCTCATATGGATAATGAAATGTACAAGGAACTTACGTTAGTTTGAGGTCACTTTTGCAACGGATTGTTCTCAATTGGTGAAGATGATTTTAGGATGAGAAGAATGACAAGATTTTGCAAGTTATTTGGAGAATATCAAGACCCTGAAAGGAAGTTTCCACAACTCAGAGATCATTCATATATCCATAACGCAAAATTTACAGGCAGACAATCTCGTACACAGTGTAAGAAAGCAACTGTTGTTTATCGATCATATGGGTGCAGAGTTACCTATTTGGTTTACATAGTCTTTGTGAGTCTATTTATTTTGATGATAAAAAGATGTATTTAATAAAAACATAATGACATTTTACTTAAAATTGATATGTTAGGTTGAATATATGAAAACAAAAAATCAAAAATGTTAAATATGTGTTCGCCCTTAAAATTTAAGGTCATTTTTTAAAGGATTATTGATTTTTTTTTTTTTTGTGAAACACTTGAAAGGTTTCTTGATATTATAAGTTTAGGTGGCATAAATGAGAAGATTCTAAATGAACTGGTTTTCTATATTGGATCAAATTTTTTATAAAATACAATTTTACTATTTTATGAAATCTATATATATTAGCTATACCTACATAATATTGAGCTATTTATAAAATTCATGTATACAACTTTTATTTGCACCAAGCTTCGAGCAAATTCATCCATAAAGTTCTGAAACAATATATTGTTTTTAATAAGTTTTAATTTTTTTTACGATATAAGCTATTCATTAACATAGAAACGAAGGAAACAGAGACGAATACAAAGCTGGCGAGCTTGACCAACTCCCGGAGACTAAGCCAGATGATAAACAACAATCCATTGAGACAAAGCCGGCGGATAAGAGATAAATCGCCGGAAACAAAATAGAACACCACTAGTAAAGAAAACATACAGACACAAATCTAAGTTGATCTAACAACAAGACACCCAAGATAAGGAGGAGGTGAGAGAAGCGTATCAATCGAAGCCGAACTTTATTAGGTCTGAAGCTCAAGATGATACTCATTATATTTCTCCGAAGGAAGAGCCAGGAGTCAAAATAACTTGAGCGAACCCGGGTAGACGAGCAGAGATACTGGTTTTACCAATTGACTACCCACGCTCCAACTCTCTGAAGAAAGAGATTATCTACCGTTAAAAGCAACTGAACCGTTGCAATCACAGCCAAAGAGAAGCACTCGAAGCAACCAATTAAAACCACATGCAGTGAATAGAAGATGAGGCAGATTCAAAGACTAAACTTAAAATCAGCACAGAAAATCATCTTCACCGAGACCCAAAGATACAGAGGTTAATCACTGGGAGAGATCATGCATGGACAGATCTACAACCCCACAGGAGAAACAAGAGTCATCTTCTTTCTTGCTCTCATTTATGGTTGGACCAATCTCCTATAAGCCTCCCAAATCACATATGTTCATATCGTTTTAATGAAATATGAATATCCGATTTTACTCTTTTATATTTTTGAAATTATTATTTTTAAATAAAAATTTGAAAATTTTGAAATTATGAAATTTCATATTTTCAAAATTTTAAAATTTTAAAATTTTAAATTCCGGATACTACATTATATTGATATAATTTTATTTAGTTGTACTGAGTTTTACTATTAGATTATTTATACAAAGTATTACTATTTATACATGTTATACCACGTAATAGTTGTATTATTGTGTTAATTATACCGAATATTACTAGTTATACCGAATATTACTAGCTATACCCTTTTATATTTTTGAAATTATTATTTTTAAATAAAAATTTGAAAATTTTGAAATTATGAAATTTCATATTTTCAAAATTTAAAATTTAAAAATTTCAAAATTTTAAATTCCGGATACTACATTATATTGATATAGTTTATTTAGTTGTATTGAGTTTTACTATTAGATTATTTATACAAAGTATTACTATTTATACAGGTTATACCACGTAATAGTTGTATTATTGTGTTAGTTATACCGAATATTACTAGTTGTGTAATACTGAATTATACTAAATTGTACTGAATACTACTAAGTGTAGTTTTACCGAGTTTTCCAGAGTTATACAGGTTGTACTGCATAATACTAACTACCAAATTAGTTATACAAAGTTCAATTGAGTTATACTCGTTATACTGCAAAATACTAAATAGTAGTGAGTTAGTTGTACCAAGTTAGACTGAGTTAGTAATATATCGAGTTATACTAATAATAGATCTGAAAATACAATAAATAAAAACACGAAAAATACTTTGAAAGGAAAATAAGAACAATAAGAATACTAAACCAAAGAAAACCAATAAATATCTTTAACAACCCTAAATTGGAAAAGACGCATAACAATAAGAGCTCTAAAGCCAAAGAAAACCCGGAATTCGCTTTAACAACCCTTGATCACTAAATCTATAACAATAAGAATCGTAAATCAAAAACGCATATTAAGAAGAATCATAATTCAAAACCCAAATGTTCTTCAGTCTCTAATTCAAGGTTGAGCCGCCGCGGTTTCATCATAGATCCATGCAGCGTCGTTGTTCTGTTACACTTCTCCGCCAAACAATTTAAACTGTGTAAATCTAGAAACATTGATGTATCAATGTCGTATCTGTTTATGTGGTGAAAAAATAAATAGAAGAATCTTCTATTTTTTTCTGGAATAAGATAGCAGAAAAAAAGGAAGAAAGTATGAAGCTTTAAAATCCCTAAACCTACAACAGAAATCAAATGAGAAAACAATACAAAAATTCTGACCAGTGGTGTGGCTAAACAAGCCCACAAATAGCCAGTCGGAGTCACTTCGAGTTAAACGGAGAAGAAAAAGTCAAGAGGGAGGAGTTGTAGATGATTCATTTCCGTCCATGCCCCCATATGTTATAGAGCAATCCTTAGAGATCCCTAACTAAATCTTTAGTTTTTTGAATTATTTTTAAAGAAAAAATTAAATTAGTTACATTTTTCCCTTTGAAACTAATCTTAAATATACGTGATTCATTTCCTTTTTACTTGATCTTTTTTTTCTTCTCTCTGATATACCATGAATTTTAATACTTTTAGGCCATGGACTATATGCTTTTTAAAATATAATATATGGGTTTGGAGTCTGTTTTAGAGTGTTTTCAGGTTTAGGAACGTTCTGCAGAACTTTGGTGATTCTGGAGCTTTTTGAGATGCATATCTGCACATATACGTCAGACGTTTAGCAATGGATGGAGACCTTCCCACGGTGCGATTGAGCTTATATTTTGACACAAGATAGGACTTTAAGTTAGCTTTCCAATTTCGCCGGTTTGAGGTCTATCAGGATTTTAGAGCCAAAGTTATGACCCTTTTACTCTAAAGTGATCTTTTGCCACGCGAGAGGAAGCTGTCGAGGACTTGAAAGAGTATCGATCGACGGTACACCCTTGGTGTCAATCTACGGTGATTCCAGAATACATGCCCGATTCATTTAAAGTCCGACTCAAGCCCAGAAGCCTCCAAAATTTACCAACATACCTTTGGGCGTGTTTTTGACCTATATTATGTTTTATTAAGCCATTGTTTACGGCTATGCTTTTATGATTAGAAGAGAAGAGCTTAGGATTGTAGAGAGAAACATGAACACCTTGAGAGAGAATATCTTGAACTTCCTCTGTTTCTTTACTCTATTCTTTTATTTAACTATTGCAGTATTATTGAGACTATTGATATATGTTTTATGATTATGTTTGAGTAATCTAATTGTTAGACTTAGGGTTCTTCAAAGGTCTTTAATAGTTTGTTGAATATGAATTGTTTTTAGAGAAATCTGTTAGTTCTTCATCTAGTTGGTCTTATTGCTAAGCTTAGGATTGATTACCCTAACATTCGATCTTAGGATTGATTGGCTCAAGTGAGAGCTTGGCCTTTTACATAAATTAAACCTATATGATCTAACTAGCTAGGTGCATACGATAGTTGGTCTAGGTGGTTAGAGAAAATATCAACCCACTCGCTAAAACTTGTCTGAAGTAGTATCAATTGACACTACACAAGAAGTATCGAGCGACACTCCCTAAGGATTAAAATACGAGAGTTAAAACCCTAGGTGTAAACATTAGATAATCATAACATACGAGAGTTTCATGATTATAACTTAAGGTTGAGTTTGAGAAAGAATCCTTTTGTAAATCCTTAATAACTTATTTAGTTTGCATTCCATAATACCTGAGAGTTCACTAAGTCTAGCTTTCCCCTCATCTTGATAACTTACAAACAATCTCCATTAATTTACTGTTTAATACCACTACTGTCTAGCTTTACTTTGAAAATAATAAATCTATTGTGTAATATAGAGTCTCAGTGGATTTGCTCTCTAAGTAATATAACTACACATTTTATTTGAGAGAGTAAGTTGCTCTAGGGTAATTTGAGAATATCAAATTTGCGCCGTTGCCAGGGACTCTTTCTTATTACCATTAGATTTAGTTTAGGATATAATCTGGATTTTTACTTTTCGGTTTACTGATTTATTCTTTCCATTTTCCTGATGACAGAGTTACCTTTGGGAGAGAATACGAATTCTGGACGACCAGCGTCGATCGACAGTATGCATTCAGTATCGATCGACAATCTTCCATTAGTGTCAGGCGACACTCTTTCACCAGTAACGATTGACACCAATCGGCAGGAAGCAGGTACGTCTACGTTTGCGAATTTAAATAATAATAATGTAGTCCTAGGATATCTAGAAGGTCGAGCGGGAAATGTCGTAGGCCGATTTATTGATAGACAAGGGGCTGCAACCCCTGTTGGAATATCTGTGATCGTGAATGATGGGATTGGGTGTCAGAGAACACTTGGAGACTACAACAAGCCATATGTGTTCTATACCAATAGGTCCGCGATCCTCTAACCAGCGATTCAGAGAGAAGACTTTCAGCTGAAACTCAAACATTTCACTTTTGTGGGACAGGACCCTTTCCATGGTCTTCCGCATGAAAATCCCATAAACATATCGAAACACTCGATGTGTCTACCATCAATGTGTATGGAGTCTTTGAAGACTACCTTTTCTGCAAGCTTTTCCAATTCTCTTTCTGGGACACAGTTTATTGGCTTAAGAGCCTACCACCGGGGCTCTCACCACCTGGAATGATATCAAGAGTGCATTTATGACTGAATTCATTGATAATGCGAGGTCTGAAGAGCTGAGAAATAGAATTTACACATTCTCTCAGGGTCTTGCTGAAGCTTTTAAGGCTTCATGGGTAAGATTCAGAGCTTACCAGCGAGACTGCCCACACCATGGTTTTTCCGAGATACAGCTACTTAATATTTTCTTCAGAGGCCTCGATTAGACATACCAAGTGGCTTTTGACGCTGCAAGTGAAGGAAATTTCAAAACCAAGAGCCCTGAAGAAGATACAAGGCTCATTGAAAATGTAGCATCTAGCACTACTGTCGAGAGAACTGATCTTGAGAGGAGGAAAATGGCTGAGAATTCGAATGGAGATCAGATATCAGAGGTAAAAGCAACCCTAGGGTCGGTTAAAACTCTTATGTCAGGACTTAATCAATCTCAATAGGGTAACATGAATGATGACTACTCGCCTGAACAAGGAAAGCAAGTAGAGTCTATTGACGAATCCAGCTTCCGGTTAGAAATTTCGACCTGAAGAAGGTAGTTTCACTAGAGGACACGATGTAGTAATGAAGGAGCGAAAAAGGGACACAAAGTCAAAGATGAATCAAGTCTTCAAAGGCAATCAAAATATAGCTACCGATCTCGACGAGAAAATATATTTGATATACTCAGAGCTGATAGAAATGTTTGGAGCTTTGAGTGAAAAATTAGGAGGTTGGACAATCAAGTCACACGTAATGCAGCCTCCGTTAAGATAGAAAAAGGATTTCTCCTTGGAAAGTTTGACACCAACCCTAAGGGTCAAGTTAGTGTCATAACGTTGAGAAGCCGAAACAACTCAATCCAAACACTAAGAAAGGTTGTGGGAACCAAAATTCGCATCGTCGATTTCCATAAACTAAAGGAAGTTTAGAGACCCTAACTTTTCCAGAGTCCCAAATTTCTGCTAAGCCAAACGTCAAGCAATTAGACAATGAAAACATATTAATAAATCGATAAAAATCAAAAGAGAGCAAAGAAGATATTATTTCGAATTCGTGAATGAGCATTACAATAGGTAACACCTCGGCCGCAAGAGTTGTTGGCGATTTCCCTAGTTCTAACCACCTAAGACTTTGTAAACCTAGTTGAGTTGTAGCTCGAAAATAGAAAACGGAAATTGCCTAAATTGCTCAAAGTGCTAAGTTTGCTGTGTGTTCTCTGTGTCCTGCGTCTCTAGCCTCGCCGTTCCTTATATACTTCTCCTTAAGGCGGTTTCCTCTTTCCTTTTCCCCCCAAGTCATGTTTATCGTTTTGCGGAAATATTTCATTTTTCTTCGATCTTCATGATTATCCCTCAAAACTTAACATTTATATTCCTGACTTGACATTTATCTTCTCCTGCAAACAATAGATAAACCGTCATAGTATCCTTGGGCTCAATCTCGTCTAAAATCGTAAGTCGGCTTTTAGCCACGTTTTAGACTTTTTTGGACTGTTCCTCAACTTAAGCATTTTTACGATTTCTTCAAGAGAACACCTTTGGTAAGACGCCAGTTTTATAAATAGTTCAAATTACTCGTATGGTCGAGGCACTTTGGTGTTAAGTCAACTGTTTTCGTTTTATACGATCAATTTGAATTTATATGAGAAACAAGTCTTTACGGTTTTTATCGTAAAGTTCCAATGGTAACTCCAATCGATACGAAACAAGAGACAGTGTGGTTAAGGTTCAAAGGAGAGACTGTTCGGGATCGAGATGGGTGATGCTGATCCAATCTCGCCATCAGGCGAGTTGGATGAGCTGATCCTACTCGCCTGATGGCGAGTTGGATGAGACAAGTTGAATGGGCAATCTCAACTCTCCTGATGACAAGTTGGATGGTGACAATCCAACTCGCCATCAGGCGAGTTGGTCAAGCAATCCCAGCTCTCTTGATGTCGAGTTTGACTTAGTCCATTCAACTCGCTGTCGGGCGGGTTGAACACGACTGTTTCGATCGTTCCGTTCCTCAAGGGTGTTTCCCGATAAGTTGTCTTATATATTTTTTTAATTTATACAAAGTTTTAGTTTTAGTGTCCAGCACTTTTTATTTTCTTTTTTTAGAAAACAAATACTTTGGGAACTTTCAGACATTGATTCCGTCGTGACGGATTTTGACCCCAACAATTAGCCTCCCAACTCGTTAGAGTCATGACGTTCTTGTGAGCGGGTAGGCAGGTTAGGCAAGTTAGGCGGCTTTAATGGCTGAAGTACAAAGATGAATAGTAAGTTTTTCTTGCCTATAACTATGTGGAGTAAGTATTCAAATTCTTTACTTGCTTACTTCCACAAGAACTTCTCTTAAGGTAGAAAATCTTTCTCTGCATTTCTTTCTTTTATTGTTCTTGATCATGTCTTATGCCAAAGAGCTTCAGACAATGCTTTGTCTTCTTGCTTCGATCCCGATAGTCTTCGTACTCAGGATGGTAAATTTATTATGAAGGTCGAATTTGTGGCACACTCCGTTGATCCTGAGGAAGCCGCTGCATATTGGCTGGCTACTTGCGATTTAAAGGCTCCTACGCATGAGTCGTGGTTTCGTCCCCAGGTTCTTACTAAAAGATTCCCTGGTTTTCTGACTTCGTACCTTGACACCATCCGACGTTTCTGCCATGTTCTGGACTCGGTGGAGTATCGACTTCCGAGGCTGGGGAATGTGAGATGCTCCTCCAGATGGTTACTTCACATGCTACGACGTTTTTCTGCTGCGTTTCCATTTGTGGTTTCCTATCTCAGGGATAATCGTTCAAACCTTGGATCAGTTTGGATTGTCGATAAGCCAAATTACTCATACTAGCTTGCAACATCTTATTGGGATCTTGGTTTTGAGCTATGAGCGTGGCATGAATTCTGATGCTGATTATTCCTAGGTCCTTCTGATGCCAGTGGGGTCTTAAAAATCGCTCATGTGTTGTTTGAGCCCAAGGAATAATATGCTGATTATCAAGGGGTTTGCGTCAAGCACACACGAGTTTCCGTTTTTTTTTTCATACGCATACAGAGTGCATCCGTCAAAGATAGCTGCATTCCCATTTTAGGAGTAGATGGGGCCGAAAGGGTATCTTGATCAGATATCTGTTGTTTTTTTGTTTCGAACATATCGTACCTTGCACTTATTTTATTTGTTTTGCAGTTACTAATCCTCTGCCCCGTTTCTTGAGGACTAGCTTATCGTTAGGGATCTTCTTCGGGGCGGTCCGTATTTTTGGGGCTACTTCTCCCCGATACGAGTTTGTTTTGCGGTGACGTATCATCGTTCTCGACTTCAGCTCGATTTGTCAGTTATAGAATAATCGGAGCCAAGTATGGATGAGTTTGTTCCTTTCGACATTCCAAGGGAGAGGGAGAGGTCGAGATATCCTAAGGACAAGCATGTTGCTGTGAACGAGGATGATGACGCTGTCGACGAGCTGGAGTTTCCCTCGGACGAAATGTTCCGTACTCTCTTGATGGCCAAGCTAGTGGAAGCGGCACCGATCGGGTTAACCCACCGGAATTCAACACTCTTGGTCCTGACCTCAACAACTTATTTTACTTTGGAATTCCTCCGACTGAGAGTGAGCCTGTTGAGTTGCTACATTTTACAAGAGCGTTAAGGATGTGCAACGGGGTTAGTTCTTGTCTTTGAACGTTTTCTGTTTTTACCAAAATTTTCACTAACTCTTAAAAATTTTCAGGGTCTCCTTATTACGAACAAGGCTCTTAATGTGAGCCACTTGGAGGCGTGCACAGCTCAGTTTAAAGCCGAGATGGCCGAGAAGGGGATCACCCGTTTGAAGGGTGAGATGACGGAAAATTCTCGTTGCGAGAGGGAGTTGGCCGCAAAGGAAGCCCGTCGAGTGTACCGGAAAGGGAAGAAAGAGGTTGCTGGGATGATGGATAATCATCAGGTCCAGTTTACGAAGGAGTTCATGGAGCTGAAGAAAACCTAAAAGTCTATCGGTGATGGCCACGAGTGCCGCGGTGCCGTTGGTGGGTTGTACCTTACGCATGCCTCTGGATATTCTTACGATGAGGAGATGGCTAGGCAGTCCAGTCGCATGCGTAGAAATGCGAACAGGGATTCCATGATCCCTCAGATTGAAGAGAGGATTTTAGATCAGTGGGCTGCGATTCCCGTGTCTCCCGATTCAGAGGAAACATGAACGGGAATCCCCAGCGAGACTGGTGAGGTGAATCAGCCAGCGGCCCCAGTTAATGATTACTCGTTTGGAAGGTTGATGTCTGGAAATTATGGTCCTGATCCATGAAGGTTGTTTGATATCGTCGGTATTTGATGGGAAAGTGTCCCCTTTCATCCTTATGTTTTTAGTTTATGTTTTCGCCGGGTGTGGCTGTTTATGTTAGCTTGGGCCGAGTATGGCCGTGTTGGATTATCGAGACTGGCCACTTGTGGCTTTGAATCGCTGCCGCTTTGCGGGTTTTATCGAATGAACTATGCTTTTATCTTAAAAGAGTTTGAGATTGTTTTGATTGAGTGTTGAGGGAATAATATGAATTGTAATCTCATATCTAAATCTCGGTGAGTCATTCTATTTGTTGCTTGTTTAAGACGGGAATGTTCGAAAATCTTTCTCAAAATTTTTCGAAGTTTCGTGACCGTTTAGATATGATCGAAGAGACATGTTTCAGGATCTCGTATCATTTTGATATTATGCCTTGAGATGTTATAAACCAGTGTGATGGGCTTAGGGAAAGACATAGGTTTACCCTTCGTTTAAGGTTTTGTAATGACTAATCGGCTTTCAGGTTACCTATTGCGATTTTAACATGATTCGTACCGATTTAAAGTCCACGATAGGTTCTCGGGTTACACGACTTGTGTGGTAAGAATCGAGCATCTCTCCAAAGATAATTTTTAAGTCGTCTGGAAGTGCTGACTAAAAATTGGATTTCTCTTATAGCGTTCTATTATCCTAGTCGGATGTCACAGGATCAAGGAAAGGTCTATTTTATTTTCCCTTTATTGAAGGCTGATGTATTCGCCGGGGCCAATCGACAAATGTGAGGTAAGAGCAAGTGCTCTTTTGCAATTTATAGTCGCGGTCGGACTGTTTTGAATTTCAAGATTGGAAATATATATTTTTACGCAATGTCTCGTTTTGTTTCCCAGAAATATACCTTGTGTGAAAGATGGGTTTGAGTGTTTGAGAACGGGGTCATCTCATGTTTTGGTCAGAAGTCAGGTTCAACCGTGTGACGGAGAAATGTTCGTGAAGTAATGTAGAGAATGTTTTTTCCGTTTGGAAGTTTTAGTATACCTCATTTTTATACGAAATTTCTGCGGGTTTTGAAGATATTTAGTTAGTGTCATGAAGATTTTATGCTATCCGAAGAATGATTTTGAAATCGTTCAGAATTTGGATGGTTTTCGATAGACGGATTTTTCGTAAGATTTCTGTTTCCGAGTTGAAAGATAAATGTTTCGTTTTTACTTGGGTGTTTCTGAACGCATCTTGAGATGTTTATGCGATAAAAGAGATTTGCGACATTTTCTAGAAATCTTTATTGCGTTTTTACTATCGAAAATATTTTTAAAATATCGATTACAAAGGCAAATATTTTAAAATGTGGGAGTATACGAGTTTACGTATAGGTACCCACTCTCCCTCCCCTTTTAGAGAGGGGGATAGCTGAACTCATCTTTCGACGAGCTGCCTACGTACCCCTTTCGAGGATCAAGCCCTCTTGTAGTTCAGTTGGTGCCGTGAGTGTGTTTACTTGGTTTTTGCTCCTGCATCGATCTCCTTAGTTGAAGTGACTGTAGCTGATTCGACGTCTTCTTCCAGGTTTATCTCCTCTGGTTGGGTCAGGGCGTTGGGCTCAGAAACTTGTTGGTTTTTGGTTTCGAAACCGTTGCTTGAGTAGACGATGCCGAACCGTTGCTTAGTAGACGATGTTGAACCGTCTTTCTTCAAAGTGTTTTTAGCCGATGGCTTAGTTATCTTGGCGCGTTTTGGTTTTACCATCACGATAGTCATGAATTGCCTCAGCTTATGTTCGGCTAGCTAGCAAAGTCGCGAGGCATCCCCATATTGCCGCAATTCCATTAGGAGTCGAGAATTTGATGCCTATATGATATGTTGATGGGACTGTCTTCATGGCGTTTAACCAAGGCATTCCCATGATGATGCTGTAGATGGATGGGTGGTCGACGACCGCGAATTCTATGATTTTCGTGACTTCGTTTGCCACGACTTGGAGTTTGATCGATCCGAGAGTCATTGATGTTATACCGAAAAACCGGTTAACGGTTTTGGTGTTGGTATGACTTCTACAAGCTCGATGTTCATCCTTTTGAGAATGTCACGGATGATAACTTTGACCGTGCTTCCCACGTCCACGAGGATTTCAGGGACTTTGAGATCCCTGATTAGGAGATTGATAGCGAGTGGGTCATTTTGGGGCTGGTCGATTCCATGGGCTTCCTCTTCTTCGAAGGTGATGTCTCTGTTTGGAACGCTGCGGGGTTGATCTTGACTCAGCTTTCCGCTGATAATACTTGATTGAAGAGACCGTATCGCTGCAGTACTGCAATCCTCCGATGATCATGTTTAGTCTGTAACAATTGTTGTCGTTGTCCTTTTCGTGTTGTCTCCTTCCACCCTTTTCACCCGACTGATTTTCCCAAAAAGAGTTCTCCGACTGCGGGGTTTGATCAGTTTTTTTTGGGGGGGGGGAGGCGATCGGAATCGCGGATGAGATATTTACGCTAGTTACATCGGAGAGCTCCCATGCGAGTAATTTCGAAGCCAGCTTTACCCCAAGAACTTTGCAGTTGGCAGTTGTGTGGCTTCGAGTCTGGTGGAAATCGCAGAAGGTGTTCTGTTGAAATTCAAATTTTAGGTCCATGTGTTACCCCTCGTTCTTATCAGGAACTGATGGCGTACTTATGCATTCCCTGGAGATCTTCCCCCTCGTGATGGACGTACTTGTCGTTACAAGAGTAATTCTTTTTCAGCTTCTGATCTGATGCCGAATCTTTTGAGGACGTCTTCATCGGCTTATGCTTTTGCGATAGGACCTTGGTCTCCTCTTTGATGATGATGTATTCTGTGGATTTGTGGAGCACATCCTGGATCGTTCGCGGCTTGTCGAGGGTTATCCACTTCTTGAATTTTGACTTGTACCAGAGCGTTTTATGGAGTGCGTCTATGGCTACTTTTTCGTTTATTCCACTAATTCTAGACATGACGATTTTGAATATGTTCATAAAGTCACAGAGAGGTTCGTCTTACTTTTTTACCAGGCTCCACTGGTCGACGTTGGACGTTTTTTTGGGTTTATGAACATAGAGTATTTTTTTGAGAAACTCCAAAGCGAGTTGGCGGAAACTTCCAATGGAGTTTCGCCTAAGGCGGGAGAACCATTTGAGCGCTGCTCCTTGGAGGTTCTCGACGAAGAGGCAAAAATGGCCGGCGTCGCTTTTGCTCTCTCTGAATTCTGCCCTTCCCATCTTGATCTGGAAGGCGTGCAGGTGACCCTTGGGATCAGTTGACCAGTGTAAGTGGGTACCTTGATATTTCCAGGATCCGATACTTTGGTATCGTTGATGCAAGCTGTGAAGTGTGGGAACCGAAATTCACACTGTTGATTTCCGTTGAATTAGGAACGCAGGATAAACCCTAGTTTCCCAGAGGTCCCGGATATCTGCTAAACCACACGCCAATCAGTCGGAATACAAAGTTAATATCGAAAAGCAAAGTACGAATTGAAAAGAGAGCAAATAGATGTCTTATTCTGAATTTGCGTATGAGCATTTACAACAGGATAGGAGCCTCGGTTATGAGAGCTATCGGCGAGATCCCTAGTTCTAATAACCTAAGATTGCAAAACCCTAGTTGAGTCGTAGCTCGAATAACAAAGAGGGAAAGTTGCCTAAAAGCTCTAAGTGCTAAGCTATGTTTGCTCTGAGTGGAGATTTCCGTGTGTCCTCCGTATCATCAGCCTTGAAATCCTTATATACTCCTCCAGAGGCGGTTTGCTCTTTCCCCTTCTGCCCTTGGTCAAATTTATCGCTTCGCAGAAATATTCCTTTTTTCCTCAATTTTCAAGATTATCTTCGGAAACTTAACATTTATCCTCCGATCTTTGACATTTATCTTCTGAACTTAACATTTATCCCTTCCTGCAAAATAAAAGATAAACCGTCCCAATGTTTGGGCTTGAGTTCGGATAAAATCGCGAGTGGGGCTTTGGCCGAGCTCTAGGCCTCATCGGGCCGTTTTCTGACTTAAGCGTTTCTACGATTTTATCGAAATAACATTGCTAAAATGATGCCAAGTTAGGATCTTTCATATGGGACGTATGACTCTAGGTGTTTTGTTAACCGTCTCATACGATTTACCAATCCTTTCTCGAGAAAATGAGTTCTTTCAGTAAAGTTCCAATATCAACCTTGATCGAGACGGAACAAAGATAAGTTCGATCAACAATCGAGAGAGGGAGTTAACTAGGACGATGCGAAAATGGATTAATTGATCTGACTTGCCAAGCGAATCAGATTGCTCGTGCCACCCAACTCTCCATACTGGCGAGTTGGTTGGTCCGAGCCGTCCAATTCGCTCGTCTAAAGCCTGGAGGTGAAATAGTGAATCCTTTTAACTATAAGTATGTGGAGTGGTTTCACAGATTATTCACAATTCCAAAAACTCTTTTAAGAATCAAAATATTTTCTCTTCTCTTTCATTCCTTTGATAAAAAGATTGTTATGTCTTCGAGAAGAAAGGTTTCCTCAAAGTCTCGTGAAGGCCGTTCTGTCCCCGATGGTTTCAGCTCGCAATGCAAAGGTGTTGTACCAAAAGTGGAATTCTTGGCTCACTCGGTTGACCCTCAAGAAGCCGAGGCATATTGGGCGGACAGGAGAGACGTGAAACCCCCAGACCTAGCATGTGGGCCTTGCCTCGGTTTCAAGCCAACCCCGTAGAGGGTTGTCCAAGAAAAACTTGTCCGAATGGGCTGGATACCATCCGGAGTCATTGTCGAGTTCCTGAAATGGTTGAGTTTCGTCTTCCGGAGGCTGGAGAGGTTGCTGAGTTTCCGCCCGAGGGTTACTTTACGTGTTACGAGGTGTACCTGACGCAATGTCATTTATGATTTCCTATTCCCGAGGTCATAGTGCGACTTCTCGATCGTTCCAAGATATCGATTAGTCAAATAAAACCTTCTGGTCTGCAGCATATTGTTGGGATCCTAGTGCTGAGTTACGAGCTGGGTATAACCCTCTATGCTAACCATCTCAACGCTTTGCTTAAGCCAGTCGGGAAGTCATCTATAATTTAGTTGAGGCCTCGTTCGAGGATGACGATCATAAGCAAATTTCTGTCAAACTATCACGAATGGCGGAAGCACTTTTTTCCCCGTCCGTGTTGACGATGCATCTATAGAAGCAAACAGCCTCTCCGTCTTTAGGACTAGATGGGGTCTAAAAGGTATCCTTGGTCAAGTGTAGCCCCTTTTTCTCTTTCCCCCCTTTTTGTTTCGGTGAAGTTTGATTTTGAATATGTTTTGTTTACTTTTTATTTTCAGAGACCAACCCTTTTCCTTCGAGTCTGGATGGTCTGGTTACCATCCGAGACTTGCTTCGCGATCGCTCGTGTTTTTGGGCAATGTTTAGCCCAAAAAGGGTCCATCGCGCTGTTGTTCTCCACTGTTCTCGGCACTGGCCAGATCTACCGGTTGAGGAAGGATCAGAGGCATCCATGGATGGATTTGTTTGGTGCACGGTTCAGACGAGAGAAGAAAGGCCGAAGACTCGGAAGGACAAACACATTGTTGTCAAGGATGAAGTGGTTAACAAGCGGTGCCTAAATACTCAGGTAGGCGGAAGTAGTGGTGAACGGGACAATCACGATGAGCTACTTGGTTTTGATTATCCTCCTGGCGCAGGTGGATCTAGCGAGGCCTCGGAGTTTTCCCAAGCATCGCGAATGGTCGAGGGTGATTTTTTTCTTGACTTCGAGATATTTCACAGGGTCTCCTCATGATGAATCGGGTACTTGACGCGAGCTGCCAGGAGGCACGCATGGCTCAGTTCAGGGACGAGACAGCCAATAACGAGATCACTCGTATAAGAGGTGAGCTGGAAAGTTCTCGTCGTCGTGAGAGGGAGTCGGTCGCGACGGAGGTTCGTCGTGCCCATGGGCGCGGGAAGAGAGAAATGGCCGAGGTCATGAAAATCCGTCGCAAAAAGTTCTCGTATGAATTCGAGGAGCTTACGCAACGTTACAAGGACTTCGGGGATTATCGCGAATGCCGCGGTGTCATGGGCGGGCTATTCCTCATACAGGCTCCTGATTATTCGTACGGTGCCAAATATGCGAGGCAGACCGGGCGCATGAACAAGAGGGATAGAGATTTTGTGATTCCTGAGATAGAGGAGAGGATTTGGGAACAGTGGAACCCTATTCCTGTTTCTCCCGACATGGTGGAGGCCGAGGCGGGGAATGCTGATGAGACAGGCTAGGTAAACCAGCCGATGGCTACCCTGGATGTCAACGACTATTCGCTCAGTAGATCGATGATCGGGTGCTTTGATTTTGCTGAGTAATTGTGATGTTGGGACTGATTCGAGAATGCTTCTCTTCTATATTTTTTTTTTACTTTTTTGTTTTCTTCGTTTGTCAAATGAATGTGGTCGTAAGTAGCGGGACTGGCCTGGTGTGGCTTTGAATTCCTATATTTTATTAACTCTTATGCGAACAGTGCATGTTATGATAAGTGGGTGTTTTTAGAAACATGTTTGGGATTTATTTTAGTGTAGAAAGAAAACTCGAGTTGTCATCTCGACCTCCTTCCTTTCTTGTGGATCACCCTATTCGTTGTTCGTGCAAGATGTTTGAGGATTTTCGAAGTTTCGGGAACATTTAGATACAGATGAAGAGACATGCTTTTAGGATCTCGTATCTTTTTGATATCATGCCTTGAGACGTTAGAGACCAGTGTGTTGGGTTTAGGGTAAGACCTAGGTTTACTTTCGGTTTAAGGTTTTGTGATGACTAATTGGCTTTTGTTTTGCATGTTTTCGATTTTAACCTGACTCCATTCCGATTTAAAGTTCGCGATAGGTTCTCAGCTTATATGACTTGTCTGGTCGGAGTCGAGCATCTCTTCAGGGAAAATTTTCAAGTCTCCCGAAAGTGCTGACCAAAATTTCGGATTTCTTTATAGCGCGCTGTTTATCGTAGTCAGATGTGAGAGGATCTGTCCTTAGGACGGATCTGGGTGCGTTTGTTTAAGACGGAGAAAGTGCTCGGCGGGGCTAATTGCCTAGTGTTTTGTAGTTGTGGATTGACTGGGGGTGTATTCTCGAAAATTCAGACGACGTCTCACCTATTTTTTCGAATACTCACTTTGCGTAATGAATTCTTTGAGCATAGGGAACCAGGATCTCGTGCTTTGGTGGGGAGTTGATGACTCGATGTGGGAACCGAAGTTCGCACTGTCGGTTTCCGTTGAATTAGGAAAAGAAGGGTAAGCCCTAGTTTCCTAGAGGTCCCGAATATCTGCTAAACCACACGCCAATCAATCAGAATACAAAGTTAATATTGAAAAGAAAAGTACGAATCAAAAAGAGAGCAAATAGATGTCTTATTCCGAATTTGCATATGACCGTTTACAACAAGATATGAGCCTCGACTATGAGAGTTGTCGGCGAGATCCTAGTTGAGTCGCAGCTCGAATAACAAAAACGGAAAGTTTCCTAAAAGCTCTAAGTGCTAAGCTGTGTTTGCTCTGAATGGAGATTTTCGGGTGTCTCCTGCATCATCACCCATGAAGTCCTTATATACTTCTCCAGAGGCGGTTTGCTCTTTCCCTTTATGCCCTTGGTCCTCTATCTTCAAGATTATCTTTAGAAACTTAACATTTATCCTCCGATCTTTGACATTTATCTTCCGACCTTAACATTAATCCCCTTTTCCAAAATAATAGATAAACCTTCATAAAGTTTGGACTTCACTTCGGATAAAATCGGGAGTTGGCCTTTTGCGGAGCTTTAGACCTCATTGGGCCGTTTTCTGACTTAGGCGTTTCTACGATTTTATCAAAATAGCATTGCTAAAACAACTTCGTGTGAGAGTTATGATCTTTCGTATGGGGCGTATGACTCTAGGTGTTTAGTTAACCGTTACCGTCTCATACGATTTACCCGATCATTTCACGAGAAAACGAGATATTTCGATAAAGTACCAATGTCAAACCTGATCGAGACAAAACAAAGATAAGTTCGATCAAGTATTAAGAGAGGGAGTTAACGAGGACGACACGAAAATGGATTAATTGATCCGACTTGCCGAAGGAGTGAATCGGATTGCTTGTGCCACCCAACTCGCCCGTATGGCGAGTTCAACATGCCCAACTCGCCCGTATGGCGAGTTAGACAAGCGCAACTTGCCATAGGGCGAGTTATTCAGTCCTTGCTGTCCAACTCGGCAAACGAGCGAGTTGGTCGGTCTGAGCCGTCCAACTCGCCATACGGTCTGAGCCGTCCAACTCGCCGGAGACTTTCGTTGAGAATGTTTCGAGACTGCATTCGTATAGAAACACAATTTTTAGTTGCTGATTTCGAGAGTATTTTGACCCCAACAGTTAGCCCCCAGCTCGCCAGTTTCAGGCACGTTTCTTGCGGGCAAGTGAGGGTGTTTAATCGGAATCTGCGGTAAAAATTGGTTTTTCTCGAAAGGTTTTTTCCGATTATTTTAATGCGGAAATCCTTCAGCCTTTGTTTCTTCTATAAATATAGCCTCCCACTTCTCATTTTCTCCACACTCTCTAATTTTCTCAAGTTTGCTTTGCTTTTTAGAATTTTTTCCTTCTGCTGAAATGTCTTCTTCCAGCAACTTTCAGAGGAGTAGTGATGTTGAGATGAGCAATGCTGCTGGTGCGAATTCACTATATCTTCCTAACGCTGGAGCCGTTCCGGCTCATATTACGGAATTTATTTCCTTCCAGAGCAAATTGCCCGTCGTGAGGCCGAGGAGGTGGTGAACCCTGCACGCGTCACGCCTCCAAGATCTGTAGCTCCGACCGACACCTTGGCCCCCGAGTTTTCCCGATGGGCGATGCTGTTCCGACCGGAGGGGAGATCGCCGCGCACGCTCCGGCATCCAAAGTTCATCCATCGGGTTCCTCTACCACCCCATCTCAGGTCATCGATGTGGAGGCAGCTCAGGAATCGATGCATCATCCTCCAGTCAAGAAGACGATTGCCTTTGGATTCTCTGCGCCTAGCACGATTATGGCTCCTACGACGAAGGGTCGTAAAAGACCTTGCGTTAATCCAGACGCGCCTAAGAAGAGAAGGTGCACCAAGGAGCCTAAGACTGACTCTCTGCCCGCGATGGTGTCCAGACATCGTTCTAAGGTATAGTTTGGAAAATTCTTCTTCCTTTTCCGTTCATCGACTAATTTTTGACCGCTTATTTTCTCTTGTTCCCAGTTTGTCTCGTTGATCGATGGGATGATCAGTGAGTGTTGGTCGGAGGCCGGCCATCATGCTAAGGAATTGGGGAAATCGAGAGAGAAATCATTGCAGTTTGAATGGAGGTTGAGGGTTATCGAGGATGCCCATTCCCTTGAGGTAGCCCAAGTCGAGTCTCAAATTGGTGAGCTGGAGCGGGATCTTGAGAAAACTGCTAGCTCGTTACTTAAAGCGAAAGAGGCGAAGATGGCTAAGTCTTCGGAATTTTGCCGACTAAAGCGTAAAATCAAGAGTGGGGAAGAATCGTCGGTTGGTGTTGTCGACAATGCCCGGGAGATCATTCGTGCTGAGTTTCGGACCCGTCTAGCGAGGATTGTTGACTCCCTTGATTTGTTGGCGGTTGTTCATGTTAGGGACTTTGCCCTGACGAGCATTGAGGGAGGGATGCAATAGGTCCAGTTGTTTCATGGTGATGCACCTCCGTCCCCACGATCTGAGAATGCCAAGCTTTCCGCTCGCCGAGCGGAGTTATCGGATGCGGATGGGGAATTCGACCTGATCCTCGCAGGCCTGAAATTTGAATGTATCCTCCCACATTTCTCGGGTGGCGCCGACAGTCAGGATCCTACAGCCGAGGAAGGTGCGGGCGAGGCGATTCCGATTTCGGAAGGGGTGATTGGTGAAGTTGAGGCTGCGTGTGCGGGGGACGATTGAGTTTCCTGTCTCGTATGAGACTTTGTTAATTTTAATGTCATATGTTTGTGTTTTGATCCGGCCGAGTGTTGCCGAGTTTTTATCTTGGGACTGGCCGCTTGTGGCTTTGAATCTCAGTCGCTTATGCGACTTTTTTTTAAATGAACTATATCCTTTTTCCAAGGTTTTGTCGAGTATTGTAATGATCGTCCTATTCATTGCTCGTTTGGGATGTTTGAAAAGTTTTCCAAAGTTCTGAGAGCGATTAGATATGGGTGAAGAGACATGCTTTTAGTATCTTGTATCTTTTTGATATTATGCCTTGAGACGTTAGAAACCAGTGTGTTGGGTTTAGGGTAAGACCTAGGTCTAATCACAGCTACGGGGCGCAGCGCCTACTCTGTCTTACGTTTCCTTGATCGCTTTCGACCTGATTCCATCCTGCTTTAGAGTCCGCTATATCTTCTCGACTTAGGTGACTCGTATGGTAGGAATCGAGAATCTCTTCGGGGATAATTTTTAAGTCTCCTGAAAGTTCCTGACCAAAATTTTGGATTTCTTTTGTAGCGCTATTACCCTTGTGTCGGGTGTACGAGAGCTATCTCTATGAGATGGCTTAGTCTTTTTAGGACATTAAGAGTTTGTTATGATCAGCAACAAACTTATTGGTGGAAGTTATTGTTTTTGATTCTTCGCGAAGGATACGTGTTAAGAAGGTGTGCGTGTTTTAAAGTCGTAGGTGGACTGTATTTAGTGTGAGTATTTTGTTTCGGGAAGTTTTTACGACACAGAAAGGAGTCGTTCGAGCGTTAGTGACGTCTCCTACGTCGAAGGTTAAATTTTTGCGTTGATTTTGTGGAGCGATTTGCGGAATTGTTGGAGTTTTTCCAAATTCCAGATTCGAAAATACTGAATCCGAGAATGAATAATTATGAGTTTTTGGGAGTATACGAGTATACATATACGTACCCACCCCCCCCTTTTTAATAGGGGGAACACTGGGCTCGTCTTGCGACGAACTGCCTATGTACCCTTTTCGGGGATCAAGCTGTCTCGTTGTTCAGCTCTAAACATTGTTTTAGTGATAATACTTCTTGAGGTGCATCGCATTCCAAGTTCTCAGAATTTTGATGTCCTACATATTCGCGATTTCGTACGAGCCTGGCCGTATGACTCTTATTATTTTTTAGGGTTCCTCCCTGTTTGCTCCGAGTTTCCGAGCGTTCCGTTCGGCGGTGTTCTGGAAAACATTTCGAAGGACTAGGTCACCTTCTTTGAATCTGCGACTTTGTATGTTAGCGTTATAGTACTTTTCAGCCACCTGCTGATAATTTTGGATTCGTATTAGAGCCTGATCCCGGTGTTTGTTGATCAGGTCGAGCTTGTCGAGCAGCATCAGATAATTTGACTCTTCTTGTTCTGGGAGTAACCTTCTGCGTACTCCGAGAAACTCGACCTCTGCTGGGATCATGCACTCTGCTCCGTACACGAGGGTGAACGGGGTTTCTCTCGTTGCGCATCTTGGATTTGTGCGATGCGACCAATGACTCCTTAATGTTCGTCGGCCCATCTACCCTTCATGGCGTCCAAATGTTTTTTGAGTCCATCAAGGATGGTTTTATTAGTAGTTTCGACTTGGCCATTGCATTGCGGGTATCTAGGGGTTGCTTCTGTTAGTCGTATCTTCCATTTTTCGTAGAAGGCCTCAAATCTGGTCGAAATGAATTGAGACCCATTGTCTGTTACGATTTTGTATGGAACCCCATGCCTGCAAACAATGTTTTTGCATACGAAGATTTTGACTTGGGCGTCCTTAATGCTTCTGTATGAGTCTGCTTCCACCCATTTTGAGAAAAATCCGTCAAGACCAGCAAGAATTTTTTTTGTTTCGATCTATGCCTGGGTCTGACTATATCCATCGACCATCGCATGAATGGGTATGGTGCCGAGATCGATAAGAGTACCTCTGCTGGTTGACAGGTAGTTGGGGAACTTTTCGCATTTCCGCGCAAAGTCCTCGCAATCTTTGATCATTGTTGGCCAGTAGTGTCTGTGGCGTATTATTTTGACTGCAAGAGACCTTCCGCCAGAGTGATTTCCACAAGAGCCAGAATTGACCTCTTCCATTATCTTTCATGCCTTTTCTCCTTCTACGCAGGTCATGAGTGCCCCTGAAAATCTCCACTTGCATAGCTCTCCATCAACCAAGACGTATCGTGCGGCTTGGGTTTTAATTTTTCGGGCAGCCCATTTTTCTGCCCGGAGTTTTCTGTCAGCAATATACGCAAGGATTGCCTTCGTCCAAGGTTTGTTGAATCCGTATTCTATCTGCCCGGATTCTTCTGTGGCTTGATCGTCGACTTCGTTGGTATCGACGTCAGGAGAGTCGGTAGGTTTATGACAACGGGTGGTTTGAAGCTAGGATGTTCTATAAATTCTACGAGAATCACTCTGCTTAACCCTGGGTCCAAACTAGATGCTAAGGCGGCTAGGGTATTGGCCTGAATGTTTTCGGCTCTTGGAACCCGGGTAAGTGAAAACTGGTCAAAACTTGGGCTAAATCTCGAGCGAGTTTTAAGTAAGCGTCCATTCTTTCGTCTCTTGCTTCGTATTCTCCACTGTATTGGCTCGCCACAAGTTGGGAGTTACAGTAGGCGTGAACGTTGCGTATTTTTAAGCAGTGTACCAATCGTAGCCCTGCGATCAGGGCTTCGTATTCGGCTTCATTGTTTGAGGCGTGGAAGATTAGCTGGAATTATTGTTCCAGTACTTCCCCTGTTGGTGATGTGAGTAGGATTCCAATCCTGAAACCATTCTTGGATGAGGATCCATCAACGTGGAGGGTCCATGTTGAGTCGGGTTCTTGACTGGCTGTACCCCCTCAGGGAGTTCCACTAGGAAATCTTACTCCCTTAGTATTGCGCAGGTTTTCGCTCTGTACTCGATGTCACACTCTCTAAGTTTGATTGCTCATTTTGCCAATCTCCCGGATTGACTGGGACTATGCAAGACAGCCCGCAATGGAAATGATGTGAGCACTGTGATCGTATGGGACTGGAAGTATGGGCTCAGCTTTCGTGCTGACATTACCACTGCAATGCCAGTTTTTCCATCATCGGATAGCGCGTCTCTCCGTCAAGCAAAGTTTTGCTTACGTAGAAAATGGGTTTTTGCTCGCCGCGTTCTTCTTGGATAAGGACACCGTTTACTGTGGTGGTTGATACTGTGATGTGCAAGAAGAGTGGTTCTCCTTCTACCGGTTTTGCGAGTACCGGGGGAATGGCCAAGTGATGCTTCAGCTGTTGGAAGGCCTTTTCGCATTCGTCGGACCATTCAAACCTCTTGTTCCCCTTCAGCGTGTCGTAGAAGGGCAAACATTTGTCCGTTGATCGTGAGATGAATCTGTTTAGTGCTGCCACCCTCCCGATCAATCTCTGTACTTCTCGTTTTGTTTTTGGAGAAGCCATTTTGATCAGCGCGGTGATTTTTTTCGGGTTAGCTTCGAGCCCACGGTAGGTCACGAGGTAACCTAAAAACTCTCCCGATGCCACTGCGAACCTGCATTTCACGGGATTTAGTTTCATATTATGGAGTTTCAGCCTTTCAAAGCATTCTCGAAGGTGGGCGATATGATCTTGTTCTTCAAGAGATTTTACGAGCATATCGTCGATGTAAACCTCCTTTGTTTTTCCGAGCTGTCTAGAGAACATACGGTTGACGAGCCGTTGATAAGTCGCGCCAGCATTCTTGAGACCAAATGTGGTGTTCTCTTGATCGTCAGGATTCATTCTCATTTGATTATAACCAGAGAAGGCATCCATAAAGGACAAGAGTTTGTTCCCTGCCGTTGCTTTGACTAAGTGGTCGACATATGGCAAGGGGAAGCTATCCTTTGGGAACACTTTATTGAGATCGGTGAAATCGACGTAGACTCTCCATTTCCCGTTCTTCTTTTTGACAACCACTGGGTTAGCGAGCCAATCGGGATACCTGACCTATGTTATGGACCCAACTTTGAGGAGTTTTTCGACCTCGACGTTGACCGCTTCGGTGCGTTTTGGTCCCAATTTTCATCTCTTTTTTTGACGGGCTTGAACCTCGGGTCAACGTTGAGCTTGTGACATGTGACGTTGATGTCGATCCCTGGCATATCTTCCGCGGTCCATGCGAACGTGTGCGAGTTCTCCTACAGACAAGCTACAAGCTCGATTTTCAGAGATTCGCACAGGTTCGAACCAATCTCTACACAACGATTTGGGAACACTTTGTCTAGACATACCGAGACAACGGCCTCGCAGGTCGGTTCTCGTTTCCCATCCAAAGCTTCAACTACTCACGACTGCCAAAAGATTTCAGTATCGTCCTTTTTTGGGGCGCTGTCAACGTAAATGATTTCTTTTTCTTTTTGTGAGGAAATTCAGCTAACGGATTCTTCCGTTTCAACTGTGCAGCAAAGCAAACTCGCGAGATCCTACGATCTCTCCAGATGGTCTCGATTCCGTGAGGGATTGGGAACTTGAGGAACATATGGTATGTCGACGCAATTGCTTGCATTGAGTTCAACCACAGACTACCTACGATTGCGTTGTAGGATGTGGCTCGATTGACGACCAGTAAATCCACAACTTTTGACAAGTCACCAGCTTTCACGGAGATATTGATCATACCGAGAGTCATGGTTAATTCCCTGAGAGACCTACTATCGGGTTTGGATCTTCCGCGATTTCGGATAAGTCGACTCCCATTCGTTCGAGCGTGTCTTTGAAGACGATGTTGGCCGAGCTTCCGGTGTCGACTAATATCCTTGCGACATCGATATTCTGGACTGTCAGCTCGATGACAAGGAGATCATTGAGAAGTTTGACCAGATCAGTCGTTGCTCTTTCCTCGAAAGAGATGACAAAACTGTCTGTTTCGTTAGGCATACTATGTCTCAAATGTTTGGTGGCTTTTCGAGTTAGATAATCCGAGGCCCCCTCCTTCTAGCGCCAAACTGTGGGAACCAAAATTCACACTTTTGATTTCCGTTGAATTAGGAACGTAGGGTAAACACTAGTTTCTCAGAGTTGGTCCGTCCGTGTTTCTTCCTTTCGAGTTTCTGGCCTGGAGACTTTCGTTGAGACAGTTTCAAGACTGCATTCGTATAGAAACACGATTTTTAGATGCCAATTTTGAGAGTACCGTTTTTGACCCCAACACTCGATCAAGATAAGATGGTGTTGATTTGATCTGTTTCGAGGCAGAATGATTTTTTGCGAGTTTCCATTTCTGGGATGGTGCGATAATGGTTCTGCTCATCGCTGGAGTGTTTTCAACATTTTCGTCGACGACGTTATCGTCACGAGGCTGTTGGTTGTTGAGATCTGACTTGGTTTGACTGAGAGTTGATGTCTGAGAGTTAGATTGATCCGTTCCCCCTCCTACTAGCGTTGAATTAGGAACGCATGGTAAACACTAGTTTCCCAAGGTCCCTGGTATCAGCTAAACTACACGCCAATCAGTCTGAGTAGAAAGTTAGTATCGAAAAGAAAAGTACGAATCAAAAAGAGAGCAAATAGATGTCATATTCCGAATTTGCATATGAGCGTTTACAACAGGATAGGAGCCTCGGCTATGAGAGCTGTCGGCGAGATCCCTAGTTCTAATAACCTAAGACTGCAAAACTCTAGTTGAGTCGCAGCTCGAATAACAAAAACGTAAAGTTGCCTAAAAGCTCTAAGTGCTAAGCTATGTTTGCTCTGAGTGGAGATTTCCGTGTGTCCTCCGTATCATCAGCCTTGAAATCCTTATATACTCCTCCAGAGGCGGTTTGCTCTTTCCCCTTCTGCCCTTGGTCAAATTTATCGCTTCGCAGAAATATTCCTTTTTTCCTCAATTTTCAAGATTATCTTCGGAAACTTAACATTTATCCTCCGATCTTTGACATTTATCTTCCAAACTTAACATTTATCCCTTCCTGCAAAATAAAAGATAAACCGTCCCAAATTTTGGGCTTGACTTTGGATAAAATCGCGAATAGGACTTTGGCCGAGCTTTAGACCTTATCGGGTCATTTTTTTGACTTAGGCGTTTCTACGATTTTATCGAAATTGCATTGCTAAAACGACGTAATCTGAGAGTTAGGATCTTTAGTATGGGGCGTATGAATCTAGGTGTTTAGTTAACCGTTACCGTCTTACATGAGAAAACGAGTTCTTTCGGTAAGGTTCCAATGTCAACCCTGATCGACACGGAAAAAATACGTTTGATCAAGTATCCAGAGAGGGAGTTAACGAGGATGAGGCGAAAAATGGATTGATTGATCTGACTTGCCGAGCGAATCGGATTGCTCGTGCCACCCAACTCGCCCGTATGGTGAGTTCGGCTCGTCCAACTTGCCATACGAGCGAGTTGCTCGGTCCTTGTCGTCCAACTCGCAATATGGGTGAGTTGGTTGGTCCGAGCCATCCAACTCGCCATATGGGCGAGTTGGTTGGTCCAAGCCATCCAACTCGCCATATGGGCGAGTTGGTCGGCCCATTGGGTTTTATTTGCCTATTCGACAAGCTGGACGTCTTGCTCGACCATCTCCTCCGTCCGGGGAGTTAGATGATCAAGTCTTCTAGTTGTTTCGTCATAATGTCGTTCGGGGATATGTTTACCCATCGTGTTTGGACAAACCTTTCCTGGCGACTTGTTTGTGCAGACAGCTCCTTTGTGGTCAGTCGAGATTTGACCCCGATCTTCTCCGTTTCGTTTTTTGAGACATTATCTCTTTCTTACACAAAGAACTTATTTTCCCGGTATGTTTCGGACGTTGATTCCCTTGTAACTGATTTCGACCCCAACATGAAGGTTGTTTTATGAGCTTTCTCGTGCAGTTGATTAATTTCAGGCGCGGCGCTTGTAGCGTGGTGAATTTGAGATTTCACCGCTCTTACTTCCGCTATCATTTTCCGTGATGTAGTCATGGAGATCGGTAATCTTGAGATAATCTCCAGTGTTTTCCGACCTCGTCTGCGTTTGCTGCGAGTACCCTGAGCCTGCTCTTCGGATAATTGGTTGTTTTTTCTTCTTTGTTTATCGGTTTGTCGAACAAAGAGTCTTCCTGAGCCGTGCGGCTTCTTGTCCTTCTCGGATGTACGTCAGCGTCTTCTTCCGAATTATCGGATTGATTGCTGGGATCAGAGTGGACACGTTCGACCTCGTGTTCCTCTATTCCATGCTCTAGTGGTGGAGGGTTTTCAGAGTTTTTCTAAGTAGGGGTTGTCTCGCCGGGATTTTTTCCTGATGGATTTTCCCGTGATTTTCCAGGCCTGTCCAGCGGAGTTTCGAAGTCGAGTCTTCTCCCGTAAACCCTCGTGGTTCCGCGATGAAGAACTGCTCGGGTCCTCGTTCTTAGGGTTTAAACTCGTCTAGCGAGAGATTCCATGATTTTCTCGTGTTCTTCTGACTTCTTTTCAAAAGCGGAGAACATCATTTTTACCTCCTTGAATGCCGCAGTGCTGGCATCAGCGTTAACCGCGGGACGTTCGCTGCTGGAGTATTGGCGCCGTCGCCGATGTTTCCGTCGTCGCGAGTTTGTCGGTTGGTCTGATTGTGAGTAGACATATCTGATCGAGCGTTGTGGCTAAGAGTTAGATTGATCTTTACCCCCCTTCTAGCGCCAAACTGTGGGAACCAAAATTTGCACCGTAGATTCCCGTAAAACAATGAAAGTTAAGAGATCCTAACTTTACCAGAGGTCCCCGATTTCTGTCGAGCCAAACGTCAAGCAATCAGACAATAAAATTAGACGAACTAATAAATTGATAAAAAGCAAAAGAGAGCAAGGAAGATCTTATTCTGAATTCGTGAATGAGTATTACAACAGGTAAAGCCTCGGCCGCAAGAGCTGTTGGCCAGTTCCCTAGTTCTAACCACCTAAGATTTTGTAAACCTATTTGAGTCGCAACTCAAAATATAAAACGGAAATTTCCTAAATTGCTCTAAGTGCTAAGTTTGTTGTGTGTTCTCTGTGTCCTGCATCTCTAGCCTTAACGCTCCTTATATACTCCTCCTTAAGGCGGTTTCCTATTTTGTTTTCTGCCCCCGAGTCGTCTTTATCGCTTTCCGGAAATATTCCATTTTTCTTGGATCTTCATGATTATACCTTAAGCTAACATTTATATTTCAGACTTGACATTTATCTTCTCCTGCGAACAATAGATGAACCGTCATACTATCTGTGGGCTCAATCTCGTCTAAAATCGTAAGTCGGCTTTTAGCCGCGTTTTAGACCTTTTCGGACCGTTTCTCGACTTAAACGTTTTTTTTATTTCTTTGAGAGAACACCTTTGGTACGACGTCGGTTTTATAAATAGTTCAAAAGACTCATATGGTCGAGGCAACTTCAGTGGTAAGTCAATCGTTGCGACTTTATACGATCAATTTGAATTTATATGAGGAAACAAGGTTTTTACGGTTTTTATTGTAAAAATCCAACTATAACTCCAACCGAGACGAAACAAGATACATTGTGCTCAAGGTTCAAAGGAGATACTTCTTGGTACCAAGACAGGTGATGTTGATCCAATCTCGTCTGATGGCGAGTTGGTCGTGGTCAATCCAACTTGCCACCAGGCGAGTTGGATGGAGACAATCCAATTCGCCATCAGGCGAGTTGGATAAGCTGATTAACCTCACCTGATGGCTAGTTGGATGGGGACAGTCCAACTTGCCATCAGGCGAGTTGGATGGGCAATCTCAACTCGCCTAATGGCGAGTTGGTCGAGCAATCCCAACTCGCCTGATGGCGAGTTCGATGGAGACAATCCAACTCGCCATCAGATGAGTTGGTCGAGCTGCTCCAACTCGCCTGATGGCGAGTTGTACTTGGTCCATTCAACTCGCCGTCGAGCGGGTTGGACACGGCTGTTTCGGTTGTTCCGTTGCTCAAGGGTATTTCCCGATAACTTGTCGTATAATTGTTTTTTTGAATTTATACAAAGTTATAGTTTTAGTTTCCCACACTTTTTATTATCTTTTTTAGATAACAAATGTTTCAGAAACTTTCAGACATTGATTCCGTCATGAACGATTTTGACCCCAACAAAGGTATCACCATAAACAAATACATAGCGATCGAGAAAGACGGGAAGGACTATTCGCAACCTATATCACCTGACACCCTTGAGCACTGGCCAACTATTCTTCAAGAAGCAGAGGAAGCAGACCAAGCTGGAGATTCAGAAGAACTGCCACCAAACATTGGTGATGAGGAAGCAGAGTCAAAAAATTGATTAGAGTAGATTGACACCACACGCGTCGAACGACACCCCATATCTCCCAAACCAGTGAAGATCAGGGTATACCAAGCTAAACCACCTTTTCCACCAAGCAAGATGAAAACGAAACACGAAATAGATAGAGCCATATGTATGAAAGCATTTGATAAGACAACCATCGAGATACCGCTCAGTGATTCCATCCAAGTTTTGTCCAATTAATAAATGCGTAAAATACGCAGTGTCACAAGGAGCATGATGATGGTCTCCGAGGAAGTAAGTGATATTATTCAGGGAGGAACCCCAATTAAACTTATCAATCCTGGTAGCTTTGTTTTGGATTGCAACATCAACAATGAGAAATTACAGAGATCCTTTTGTGATCTAGGCTCAAGCGTGAACCTAATGCCTTTTTCTGTTTCAAAAGCCCTTGGTTTAACTCAGTTCAAACCCACTAGGATCACTCTCGTATTAGCCGATAGATCTACTAGGATCCCATAAGGTGTCCTTACAGACGTGCCCATAAGAATAAATGAGTGCCATATACCTACATATTTCCTAGTATTTAAATATGGGGAAGTACCTAAGAACCCTCTTATTTGGGAAGACCGTTCCTTGCCACAACCAGCGCAATCATTGACGTTAAAGAAGGACGTATGTGTCTGAACATTGGTAAATTACCGATGGTTTTTGACATGGAAAAGTTAATCAAGAAACCTTGGATCGATGGTTAAGCCTACTATATCAATTACCTCTCTTAGCTAGCTGAAGAGTGTGTGATGTAAGGATCCTTTAGAGAGAACCCTCAAAACTCAAGAAGAAGAAATTTTTATGTTGAATGATCTTGCTGACGAATATGCAAGATTAATGGATACCAGTGAGAAAGTAATGCAAACTGACATTGATGAGACCGAAACTAATTCGAGTATCTATCGATACCCTGTAAGGTGTATCAATCGACACCAGCCCGCATCCGATAGCTGGAGTTTATAAAAGGCACCAAAAATTGAACTTAAACAGCTTCCAGCTAGACTTAAATAAGCCTTTCTATATGATAACTCATACCCTGTGTCAATGCCCACTTGAGTAGTGGGGAACTCGCCTTATTGTTAAATAAACTGTGAATGTATCGCAAAGCTCTTGGGTATTGCCTCGATGACATTCCAGGAATCTCACCCAATTTGTGTATGCATAGGATACACCTGAAAGACGAATCAAAGTTATCTATTGAACATCAAAGGAGACTGAATCCAAACCTAAAAGAAGTAATAAAGAAAGAAATCATGAAACTTCTAGAAGCACGGTATCCGATCTCAGATACTAATTGGGTAAGTCTGGGACACGTCATCCCCGAGAAAGGAGGAGTTACGGTGGTGAAGAATGACAAAGATGAATTAATTCTATTTTGAACTGTTACTGGACGCAGAATGTGGATATATCACATAAAGCTTAACGCTGCCACAAGAAAGGATCACGTCCTTTTACCCTTTATAGATCAGATTTTAGAAAGACTTGCAGGCCACCAATATTATTGTTTTTTATGGATATTCAGGATTTTTCTGGATCCCCATCCATCCTGATGATCAAGAAAATACCACCTTCACATGTCCATCTGGTACATTCGCATATCGCAGGATACCCTTTGGACTTTGTAATGCTCCCGCTATTTTCCAGAGATGTATGATGTCCATATTCACAGATATGATAGAATATTTCAAGGAAGTTTTCATGGACGACTACTCGTTGTACGGATCAAATTTTAAATCATGCCTCAACAACCTATGCAAGGCATTAGCTAGATTTGAAGAAAAGAATCTAGTCATGAATTGGGAAATTTCCATTATATGGTTAACGACATGATTGTCTTAGGACACAAAGTTTCAGCAACTGGCATCAAGGTGGATAGAGCTAAAATAGAAGTAATGACAGGCCTCCCAGTACCCACAAACATGAAAGAGATCAGGAGTTTCTTGGCATGCCGGATTCTATAGGAGATTCATAAAAGATTTCAGCAAGATTGCTAGACCACTTACAGCACTCCTTTGCAAGGGAGTGAAGTTTAACTTCACCTGCGAGTGCCTTAAGGCCTTTCAAAAGATCAAGACAGCTCCAGTGTCTGCCCCTATCGTACAAGCTCCAGATTGGGATTATCTTTCTAGGTAATGTGTGATGCTAGTGATTTTTCTGTGAGAGCTGTACTCAGACATATTAAAGACAAGAAACTACATGTTGTCTATTATGCTAACAGAACACTTGATGATGCACAGAAAAAATATGCAACAACCGAGAAAGAGTTGTTAGCTATGGTATTCGCTTTCGAAAAGTTTCGACCCTACTTGGTAGGATAGGTGATTGTCCACACTGACCACACTGTCCACAAATACTTGATGAAGAAAAAAGATGCAAAGCCAAGGCTAATGAGATAGATTCTACTTCTTTAAGAGTTTGATATTGAAATTAAGGATAAGAAAGCAGTAGAAAATGGTGTTGCTGATCATCTTTCCCGTATCAGGATTGAAGATGATGTTCCTATATGTGAGAATTGAAATAATATAGTGAAGAGTATGTGAAAATGATGTCTGGTCGTGTGTATCAAAAAGAATGAGAGATGGTTGATGGAAACTAACAACATGCTCGGGAGAGTATTTGAGAGAATAAAGAGATTAAGTGAGTATCAAGAGTATTGGAGAGGTTGGATTCGTGAGTTACAAGAGAGAATAGAGAGACTGAGAGAATGAGAGAGTATTGTAACCAAGTATATGAAGAAAGAGCTCTTCACTCTCCCTTAAACAAATCAGTTACATGAGTGGCCTTTAAATAGGCAATATGCACATAATAAATTAATCTATATCTAGACAAACATAAACAAATGCTTTTCTGGGAAGTAGAAGTGTCCAAGAGGGTAAGGACAAGGGGAGGCTCGTCCAGCTGAGGAGAAAGGGACATGAGAGAGATAGTGACCATGTCTGATGAGTGAAAGTGACAGGCCAGCAACAACTCTCTCCTTAAGCTTAACATGTGACTTTCTTCCATATTTGAATTTGAATCTGGTAAAACTCTCTGCCAACGGTTTCCTTAGCTTCTAGAGACCCTCAGCCCGTGTTCCCATCAGTATCTTGCCTCCCAAGGCAAGTTAGGTCATAGTAGATTGCTTGTGATCCAAGTATGTACAGACAGCCTTCTTTCTCTCAAGTAATCAGACTCTTCTCTTCTTCTTATCTCTTTATTTCATTCCAATATTCTTCTCTTGGTTTTATTTGGCAGGTCATCTTGATCACACTCAGACTTGCTTCTTCCTTGTCCATTTAACAATAACTTGGTTCACAAGTCTGTATGAACCAGTCTCAACTTGAAGTATCCAGATCACTTCTTATTGTTGTCTTCTTTATTTCTCTTCATCCATACTTGGATCATGAGCCAGCTTCTTCTTGTGGACATTCCCTTATTTCAACACTATATACGATTTTCTACCTATTGAAAATGTTTACATGAAGGATTCTGAGCTTATCGGTAATGTGAATATGGTTCCCGAGATTGTGTCGAACAACATTCTTGAAAAAGAACATGAATCTCTACAAAGTGAACAAGCATCGTTCGACACCCCTCTGTTGTCTATCGACACTCTCCAGATTTAAGAGCAACCCGACACTGAAGAGCCTAAGTCTGGGGGAAGGGCCAAAAAGAAGAAAAAGAAAAAGAAAGTAGCTGAATATTTCTTTACACTAGTTTCTTCAGGATGTCATGAAGGAACTCTTGAGTATAGAGTGTGCTGCACAGGAGGTCTACAGCCTTTTACCAAGGTCAGAGTGCTATGCGATTCATAGCTGAGAGACAAAGGAGAAGCTTCTGAAAAAGCTTTTATAAACAACATCAACAAAATGAGGAAGAGGGACACTGAGACTTGTTCTGGAGCAAGTTCTCCTTCTCATCCAGACTGAATCAAATATCCAGAAGTCAAGCTAATGACTATAACCAGCCACTTCATGGGAAGCAACCCATTAGTACGTTTTCAATTTGGTTTTATTTTCATTTATTACTGATTTTTCGCGTTTATTTATCGCATGCTGTATAACACTGGGGACAATTTTGTTTAAGTTTGGGGGAGGTTTACTGATATTGTGTTTTATTTTGAGTTTTATTGTTATGCGTTTTATTAAAAGTTTTACAGAGTCAAGAACGGAATTATGATCGTTTTAAGTTTTTACTTATTATTTATCCACTCTATAGCACCATTCTTAGATTTACTGACTGCAAAGTGTACTAGGGATACCAAAGTGGATCACCTGCTAGTCACATCCATACTTGCTGAGCATGTTTGAAGGAAATGAAGCTGACCTCAAACCTAATTGAACTTAATCTACTTGTCTTGGGCTTGGTATACACTGGACCAGAGTCCTCCTGCAAGTCTGGAAGGTAAAAGTCTATGTTCTTCTCATTCCATTCTCTCTCTCTCTCTTTCTTCGACATCTAGAAAAGAAAAGATTGAGATGGTTTCCTGAGATGTAGAGGGGTATGTACATTACCTATGACCCCACTTTTCTAATTCAAAGGAATGATCACACATTGTTGGAAGCGAGGAGTGGGTACATTACCGATGATCTCAATGTTCGCCTACACTTTGTCAAAAGAGAAAGAAAAGAAAAATAGAAAATCAAAAAGAAGATGAGAACATGGACAATATCAACATCATTGATTATTAGATTTGAGATTTAAAAATATAGAGAGGAGAGAGAAAAGAGGGAAAAAATGGATCAGAGAAGACTTCATGTGTGATCATAGATGTGGCTTGCAACATAGTAGAGGTGATAGTAGTGAGTTAAAGATTTAGTGAGTCCCTGTGTTTTCAATCCTTTTTCAGATTATGTTATTCTTTGCTTGAGGAAAAACAAAAGGATAAGTCTGGGGGAGTTGATATACCATGGTTTTTACCACTTTTAGGCCATGGAATGTGTGCTTTTTAGAATATAATATATGGTTTTGGAGTATGTATTAGAGTGATTTAAAGTTCATGTACGTTCTGGAGAACTTAGGTGATTCTGGAGCGTATTGAGATGCAGAACTACACAAACACATCAGAGGTTTAGCTATAGATGAAGACCTTCCCACAGTGCGATTGATCTTATCCTTTGACACAAGATATAGATTTGAGTTAGATTTCCAATGCCACCGGTTTGATGTCAGTTAAGATCCTAGAGCCAAAGTTATTCCTGTTTTACTGGAGAGTGGTATGTCTGCCTCGCGAGAGGAAGCTGTCGAGGAATTGAAAGAGTATCGATCGACGGTACACCCTTGGTGTCGATCGACGGTGATTCCAGAATACATGCACAACTTGTTTCCAGTCCGATTCAAGCCTAGAAGCCCCCACAAATTATCAAAGTACCTTTTGGACGTGTTTTTGACCTATATTATGTTTTGTTAAGCCATTGTTGATGGCTATGCTTCCATGGTTAGAAGAGAAGATCTTAGGATTGGAGAGAGAGATACGAACACCTTAAGAGAGAGAAGATCTTGAACTCCCTTTTTTTCTTTACTCTACTCTTTTATTATTTATTGCAGTATTATTGAGCCTATTGATATGTGTTTTATGGTTATGTCTGAGTAATCTAATTGTTAGATTTAGGGTTCTTCAAAGGTCTTTAATGGTTTTCTGAAGATGAATTGTTGTCCGAGAAATCTGTTAGTTCTTTATCTAGTTGGTCTTATTGCTAAGCTTAGGATTGATTACCCTAACCTTAGATCGTAGGATTGAATGGCTCAAGTGAGAGCTTGGCATGTTACCTGAATAAAACCTAGATGATCTAACTAGCTAGGCGCATTCGATAGTTGGTCTAGGCGGTTAGAGAACATATAAACGAACTCGCTAATTCTTATTAGAAGTAGTATCGATCGACACTATGCAAGAAGCATCGATTGACACTATGCAAAAAGTATCGATCGACACTCCCCGAGGATTAAAATATGAGAGTTGAAACCAGAGTTCTAAACATTAGATAATCATAATATACGAGAGTTGCATGATTATAACTTAAGGTTGAGTTTGAGAACGAATCATTTAGCAAATCCTTAATAACTTTTAATTTGTATTCCATAATACCAGAGAGTTCCCCTAAGTCTAGCTTTCCCCTCATCTTGATAACTTACAAACCATCTCCATTATTTTACTGTTTAATACCATTACTGTCTAGCTTTACTTCAAAAACAATAAATATGTTGTGTATTAATTGAGTATCTGTGAATTCGATGCCTAAGTACTACAACTAAACCTCTTATTTGAAAGAGTAAGTTGCTCTAGGGTAATTTAAGCATATCACTTTCCCTCTCTCTACGACGGCTTCTCTTTTTCTCTTCCTCTTTGAGTGACTTCTTCTCCTTCTCTTTCTCTCTATGGCTTCTCTTTCTCTTTTCTTCTTTTTTCTTCTCCATCAAATCAAATAAGAAATATTTTTTTCTTTCTTCAGTTAACAATGAAATTAGCTCTGAAGAACAGAAGAGAAAACAAAATAAACGGTGTCTCTCACATTCTGATGTGACGATGAATAAAGAGACAAAAACGGAAAAAAGGTGGTGGCCGTACTGAGATTGTTTATGCAACCATTTTTTTTGAATGAATGTTAAATTAATTCAACCCAAAAAACTTGTTACAGCATAGTTGCTTCTGTTTCAAAATAATGAAAACTACTTCTTTACATCAGAAATTTGTTATCGACAAGAAAACCAAGTTACCATGGCCTTCCGGTAGATTGAATCCTACCTTGTTTTTTAGACTTGAAATACGGTTTCTGACTTGCATATCGATGAGCTTAACAAGACCAGCAGCTGAAGTATGTGCTTCCCCAAATTTTCTACCATTCCGTTCCTTCCAAATAGCATATAAGGAGGCTTGAAAAACATATCTGAAAATGAAAATCTCAACCTTACTTCTTTGGAGAGTTGAAAGACGCATCATGATCACTCCCCATTCTTTTGAGTACTGTGTGGACAGTAGCTTGTGTGTGAGGTTTTCCCAAACTTCTTCAGAGTAGGAGCAGCTAAAGAATAAATGGTTTCTTGTTTCTAGCTCTGTGTTGCATAACCCACAATGTGTTACACCTCCTCCATTTCACTGTGAAATACGGTCCCTAGAAGCATCATGATCACTCCCCATTCTTTTGAGTACTGTGTGGATAGTAGCTTGTGTGTGAGGTTTTCCCAAACTTTTTCAGAGTAGGAGCAGCTAAAGAATAAATGGTTTCTTGTTTCTGGCTCCGTGTTGCATAACCCACAATGCGTTACAACTCCTCCATTCCACTGTGAAATACGGTCCCCAATTAAACTTATCGATCCTGGTAGCTTCGTTTTGGATTGCAACATCAACAATGAGAAATTACAGAGATCCCTTTGTGATCGAGGCTCAAGCGTGAACCTAATGCCTTTTTCTGTTGCAAAAGCCCTTGCGTTTACTCAGTTCAAACCCACCAGGATCACTCTCGTCTTAGCCAATAGATCTACTAGGATCCCATAAGGTGTCCTTACGGACGTGCCCATAAGAATAAATGAATGCCATATACCTACATATTTCGTAGTATTGAAATATGGGGAAGTACCTAAGAACCCCCTTATTTTGGGAAGACCGTTCCTTGCCACAACCAGCGCAATCATTGACATTAAAGAAGGACGTATGTGTCTAGACATTGGTTAATTACCGATGGTTTTTGAGATGGAAAAGTTAATCAAGAAGCCTTTGACCGATGGTTAAGCCTACTATATCAATTACCTCTCTTAGCTAGCTGAAGAGTGTGTGATGTAAGGATCCTTTAGAGAGAACCCTCAAAACTCAAGAGGAAGAAATTTTCATGTTGAATTATCTTGCTGACGAATATGCAAGATTAATGGATACCAGTGAGGAAGTAATGCAAAGCGACATTGATGAGACCAAAACTGATTCGAGTATCGATCGATACCCTGTAAGGAGTATCGATCGACACCGGCCCGCATTCGATAGTTGGAATTCAGAAAAGGCACCAAAAATTGAACTTAAACAGCTTCCAGCTAGACTTAAATAAGCCTCTCGATACGATAACTTGTACCCTGTCATTGTCAATGCCCGCTTGAGTTGTGGGGAACTTTCCTTATTGCTAAATAAACTGTGAGAGTATCGCAAAGCTCTTGGGTATTCCCTCGATGACATTCCAGGAATTTCACCCGATTTGTGTATGCATAGGATACACCTGAAAGACAAATCAAAGTCATCTATTGAACATCAAAGGAGACTGAATTCAAACATAAAAGGAGTAATAAAGAAAGAAATCATGAAACTTCTAGAAGCATGGTATCCGATCTACTAATTTGGTAAGTCTGGGACACGTCATCCCCAAGAAAGGAGTTACGGTGGTGAAGAATGACAAAGATGAATTAATTCTATTTCGAACTGTTACTGGACGCAGAATGTGTATAGATCACATAAAGCTTAACGCTGCCACAAGAAAGGATCACTTCCTTCTACCCTTTATAAATCAGATTTTAGGAAGATTTGCAAGCCACCAACACTAATGTTTTTATTATGGATATTCAGGATTTTTCCATATCCCCATCCATCCTGATGATCAAGAAAATACCACCTTCACATGTCCATCTGGTACATTCGCATATCGCAGGATACCCTTTGGACTTTGTAATGATCCCGCTACTTTCCAGAGATGTATGATGTCCATATTCACAGATATGATCGAATGTTTCATGGAAATTTTCATGGACGACTACTCGTTGTACGGATCAGATTTTAAATTATGCCTCAACAACCTATGCAAGGCATTAGCTAGATGTGAAGAAAAGAATCTAGTCATGAATTGGGAAAATACCATTTTATGGTTAATGACATGATTGTCTTAGGACACAAAGTTTCAGCAGCTGGCATCAAGGTGGATAGAGCTAAAATAGAAGTAATGACAGGCCTCCTAGTACCCACAAACGTGAAAGAGATCATGAGTTTCTTAGGGCATGCCGGATTCTATAGGAGATTCATAAAGATTTCAGAAAGATTGCTAGACCACTTACAGCACTCCTTTGCAAGGGAGTGAAGTTTAACTTCACCTTGCGAGTGCCTTAAGGCCTTTCAAAAGATCAAGACAGCTCCAGTGTCTGCCCCTATCGTACAAGCTCCAGATTGGGAGTTACCTTTCTAGGTAATGTGTGATGCTAGTGATTTTTCTGTGAGAGCTGTACTCGGACATAAGAAAGACATGAAACTACATGTTGTTAATTATGCTAGCATAACACTTGATGATGCACAGAAAAAATATGCAAAAACCGAGAAAGAGTTGTTAGCTGTGGTATTCGCTTACAAAAAGTTTCGACCCTACTTGGTAGGAAAGATGATTGTCCACACTGACCACACTGTCCTCAAATACTTGATGCAGAAAAAAGATGCAAAGCCAACGCTAATGAGATGGATTCTACTTCTTTAAGAGTTTGATATTGAAGTTAAGGATAATAAAGGGGTGAAAATGGTGTTGCTGGTCATCTTTCCCGTATCAGGATTGAAGATGACGTTCCTATAGATGATTTTCTACCTACTGAAAATGTTTACATGAAGGATTCTGAGCTTATCGGTAATGTGAATATGGTTCCCGAGATTGTGTTGATCAACATCCTTGAAAAATCACATGCATCTCTACAAAGTGAACAAGCATCGTTCGACACCCCTCTGTTGTCTATCGATACCCTCCAGATTTTAGAGCAACCCGACACTGAAGAGCCTAAGTCTGGGGGAAGGGCCAAAAAGAAGAAAAATAAAAAGAAAGTAGATGAAGATTTCTATACACTAGTTTCTTCATGATGTCATGAAGGAACTCTTGAGTATAGAGTGTGCTGCAGAGGAGGTTTACAGCCTTTTACCAAGGTCAGAGTGCTATGCGATTCATAGCCGAGAGACAAAGGAGAAGCTTTTGAAAGAGCTTTTATCAACAACATCAACAAAATGAGGAATAGAGACACTGAGACTTGTTCTGGAGCAAGTTCTCCTTCTCATCCAGACTGAATCAAATATCCAGAAGTCAAGCTAATGACTATAACCAGGCACTTCATGGGAGGCAACCCATTAGTACGTTTTCAATTTGGTTTTATTTTCATTTATTACTGATTTTTCGCGTTTATTTATCGCAGGCTGTATAACACTGGGGACAATTTTGTTTAAGTCTGGGGGAGGTTTACTGATATTGTGTTTTATTTTGAGTTTTATTATGCGTTTTTATTAAAAGTTTTACAGAGTCAAGAACGGAATTATGATCGTTTTAAGTTTTTACTTATTATTTATCCACTCTATAGCACCATTCTTAGATTTACTAACTGCAAAGTGTACTAGGGATACCAAAGTGGATCACCTGCTAGTCACATCCATACTTGTTGAGCATGTTTGAAGGAAATGAAGCTGACCTCGAACCTAATTGAACTTAATCTACTTGTCTTGGGCTTGGTATACCCTAGACCAGAGTCCTCCTGCAAGTCTGGAAGGTAAAAGCAAAAGGATAAGTCTGGGGGAGTTGATATACCATGGTTTTTACCACTTTTAGGCCATGGAATATGTGCTTTTAGAATAAATTATATGGGTTTGGAGTCTGTATTAGAGTGATTTAAGGTTCATGTATGTTCTGGAGAACTTTGGTGAATCTGGAGCGTTTTGAGATGCAGAACTACACAAACACATCAGAGGTTTAGCTATGGATGGAGACCTTCCCACACTGCGATTGATCTTATCCTTTGACACAAGATATAGATTTGAGTTAGACTTCCAATGCCACCAGTTTGATGTCAGTTAGGATCCTAGAGCCAAAGTTATCCTTGTTTTACTGGAGAGTGGTTTGTCTGCCTCGCGAGAGGAAGCTGTCGAGGACTTGAAAGAGTATCGATCGATGGTACACCCTTGGTGTCGATCGACGGTGATTCCAGAATACAGGCACAACTTGTTTCCAGTCCAATTCAAGCCTAGAAGCCTCCACAAATTATCAAAATACCTTTTGGGCGTGTTTTTGACCTATATTATGTTTTGTTAAGCCATTGTTGACGGCTATGCTTTTATGGTTAGAAGAGAATATCTTATGATTGGAGAGAGAGACGAACACCTTGAGAGAGAGAAGATCTTGAAATCCCTTTGTTTCTTTACTCTACTCTTTTATTTATTTATTTGCAGTATTATTGAGACTATTGATATGTGTTTTATGGTTTTGTCTGAGTAATCTAATTGTTGGATTTAGGGTTCTTCAAAGGTCTTGAATGGTTCTATGAAGATGAATTGTTGTCCGAGAAATCTGTTACTTCTTCATCTATTTGGTCTTATTGCTAAGCTTAGGATTGATTACCCTAACCTTCGATCTTAGGATTGATTGGCTCAAGTGAGAGCTTGGCCTTTTACATAAATGAAACCTAGATGATCTAACTAGCTAGGTGCATACGATAGTTGGTCTAGGTGGTTAGAGAACATATCAACCCACTCGCTAAAACTTGTCTGAAGTAGTATCAATTGACACTAAACAAGAAGTATCGAGCGACACTCCCTGAGGAATAAAATACGAGAGTTAAAACCCTTGGTCTAAACATTAGATAATCATAAAATACGAGAGTTTCATGATTATAACTTAAGGTTGAGTTTGAGAACGAATCCTTTTGTAAATCCTTAATAACTTATTTAGTTTGCATTCCATAATACCTGAGAGTTCGCCTAAGTCTAGCTTTCCCCTCATCTTGAACTTACAAACAATCTCCATTAATTTACTGTTTAATACCACTATTGTCTAGCTTTACTTTGAAAACAATAAATCTATTATGTAATAATAGAGTCTCTGTGGATTCGCTCTCTAAGTAATACAACTAAACATTTTATTTGAGAGAGTAAGTTGCTCTAGGGTAATTTGGGCATATCAAATTTGCGCCGTTGCCAGAGACTCTTTCTTATTACTAAATTTCGATTACTGGCTCTAATGATCCTATAGAAGCCATCAACAAAGCAGTGTATGGAGATTGTGCTTCATTACAAGAAAAAAGAAGCAAAGTTTATCCAGGAAAGAGTTATTCTATGTCCAACTAATGAGGATGTTAATGTGATCAATGAATATATGTTGGATAAAATAAATGGTAATTTCTTCCATTCTGATTTCTTATTCCATTTGAGATATTTTTATATATTGTACTAAACATGTTTCTTTAACCTATTTAGGTGAGGAAAGATTTACCTGAGTGACGATAGTACTGATTCTACTGATAAAAAATCTCTTAAAGATGAAGGACTTGGTCAAGATGTTCTAAATAGTATTAGAGTCTGGATTGCAGAGTCATAGTCTTAGACTGAAAGTTGGGTGTCCTATGATGGTTTTGAAAAATATGGATCCTACAGCAGGGTTGATGAATGGAACAAGATTACAAATTACTCAGCTAATGGATTGATGGTACAAGTTAGGATTATCACTGGAGAGAATGTAGGGAACATAGTAGATATTCCCAAATTGTTGATTACGCCATATGATACAAGAGTGCCTTTTAAAAAGCGTCAAAGGCAATTTTCCTTGGCAATTGTATTTGCTATAACCATCAACAAAAGCCAATGATAATCTCTATTTGTAGTTGGCATATCCTACCCATACTCGTGTTTCCTCATGGATATGTAATTATTTCTAGAATTACATTAAAGAAAGGTTGAAGATTTTAATTGTAGACAAAGATGGTAAACTTTAGAAGAAGATTATGAATGTTGTTTTCAAAGAGGTTTTCAACAACCTATGAAAAGTAAGAGTGATGAGGGATGTTAATTTGAGTCTATTTTAATGTATATTTTCATTTCAAATGTTTTAAAATTTTAACAAGGTATAAGATTCTAAAATATAAAATTTCATTCTTGCAGTTTTCCTCAGGAAGAAGGAACGTGATGGATTTCTACCTTTTAGTATGCTATTTGTTCATTTCTTAAGACAAGTTCAATTTATTTTTTAGAGTCAAACCACAATAAAAAATAACTCACTATTTCTATCAAACGTATATCCTATTATGACTCTTAAAATTTATATATCGTATTATTCATTTCATGAGTCTATTTAAAGAGGAAAAAAAATGAAACAAGAAACTACTAACCTTTTTAGTTTCAGAAGTATGGGTAATGCTCTTTCAATTAAATACTTTTTGAAATACTTTGCTTCTCCACCATGTTATGGTACCATGAAATCAAATAAAATAAAAAATTCAACAAAGGTTAGTCATGGCTCAAAGGATATTTTGAAAACTAAAGCACACGAGATACTAATACAAGAAACAGTTCTTTCACTGTGGTAACAAAATATCTGAGTTGATGTAGTTATAAGCAAACAATTACAAAGAAAAAATTGACATCAGCAGTAAACAAGTGATATAAGAAGTGCAAGACATCAACTCAGCTCACTTTAAGATCATAATCAGCACGACATTTCAAATTTTAAAACAATACACATATATGTCCAAAGGCAAAGATAAATATTACAAGGTTAGTAAACAAGAATAAAGAGGACAAAACTCAATATTTACTATATGCCACATAAGCCAAAAGCCCAAATCTATTACCCAGTATCTATACTATACTAAAAGTTCTATATACTCAACTCTTAACATGTCCACGTAGGACTAAAAATTCAAACCAATAGAAAAGAGCCAGTTGTACCATCTCCTAAAGCATTCTTTTTTCTTCAGTTTTTGTCGCAGTAAGGTTTACAACTTATGGCCTTTTCCGGTTCCTCCTTCATCTCCATCGCCTTTCAGCTTTCCTTTCAGTTGTAAATCACCATTCAACTTCTCCTCCTCTCACTAAATACATATATTTTTGCATTCATCAAATCAAAAACAACAACTCCACAAATTACTATTCGACTTCCCCTCCCAACCCTATACATATACGCCAATGTCGCCATACAACTCCCTAATACTGCTCAAAACATTTCGTAGTTGCGGTATGAACGAGGGGAGCGTAAATCTCTGTTCATGGCTAGGTACTACTTATGCTCTCCCAACTATGTGTTTTATGTCAAAGAAACAATTTTCATTCGGATCTATAACCATTGAGTTTCAATATTGTCCATAACCGACTTCTTGAGTGTCTGAATCCTTATGTTATTTGCTCAGATCATGGGCAAAGGAGGAGGTAGGAAAGAGAGCTATAGAATATAACGCTCTGCCTTGAAAGTTTGGTTTCTATATCAGTTCTGACTTTGCTGGCTTTTTTTTTTTTAATTTTGGAAGCCTTCTATTTGATCGAACTCTGTCTCCATCTAATTCAGTGTTTCCAAAAATTTTATATCACAGTGCTGCAATTGTAATTAACACAGTGTGGAATTGCTGTTTTCCCTAAAAAGCATGAGAATATCACAGTGCTGAAATTGTAATTAATTTCACGAAGCTGCTCGCTACTGCACCTTCGGTCCGTAACTCTTCTCTCCATTATGCCGCCGCCCAAGGCCACCACGAGGTAACCCAGTTTGTAAAGTTTTGACCTTTATGGTAATGATGAATTGCTTATGATGATCCTAATATGGGTTTTGTTGTTTTTTATCCACAAATAGTTTATGTGTAGGTGGAATCAGGAGTTGATATCAATCTCTGGAACAATCATGGACATGTAATAGCTCTCTATAGTAGACTTTAATGCAAGCTTGCCAACATGGTCAATGGGAGGTCGTTTGATTCTCATTCATTCTGGTGCTAATGTAAGCATTTGATAAACTTTATTCTCACAGATAGACATAGTGATTGTCTTTGATTAGTCGGGTTAGAATCACATATCATATTCAGCTAACAGTAGTCCTCTTTGTATCTTGCAGCTCAATAAGGAGAACGAATGGTTAGATTTATAACTCCAAATTACGTTTGCAGGTTTATCTTCATACTGTGGAGATTCTGAGAAGTACATGATTAAACTGTCACAGGTTGCCTCAATCAAGTTTGTCATTTTAAAGAAACTTGATGGTCTATATCCTTTTGTTAGTGGAGCAAGTAACTAAGGTAAATATGTTATGTATTCTCACTATCTATTGCCTTCACTCGCTAAAGGTCGATGGAAATATATATTCCTGCTCAGGTGACAAGAGACAAAGCATTAAGAGAATGGTTGGTACAGAAAACTAGAGAAAACATAAACATACACTTTGATTCTGGATATTTTAGAGGTATACTATGTTTAATTCATCAAATCTTTCTCCTTTAGTAACTGTTTGTCTACACAGTAATATGTTTGTCATAAAGATTTAGATCATGAGACATGCATGGTTAGAGAAGAAAAGTTAACGAATACATGTTGTTCTTCAATGACAGATAGGAAGTTTGGAGGTCTTAAAAGGAGAGATAACACCAGCTGTAACAACAAGAATAACAAGGATAAAGAAAGAAGACAATTCTTGCCCGTCATTTGCGTCATCCATATAATCTAAAGAAACAGAGGTGATCCAAATTTTGGTGAATATAGAAGAAAGAAAATACTCTTGACGTTTTTAATATGTTGATGCATAGCAATGTTTTTTTTTTGTTTTGTTAATTTGCATAGTTATTGAGTAGGAGAGAATGGAAAACTTGCAAGTATATATAGTAGTTAAGTAGGAGGGAATGGAAAATATGCAAGTGTATCAAAAGGTCGTCGTTGCGGTTAACATGAAAGAAAGAATTTGTGATAGGGTAACTATGTTTTAAAAAAGTGTAGTTTATATCGATCTGTACATTTGAAATGTTTTGACTGCATGTCAATTTGTGTTGAAATAAATAAAATGGATCAAATCTGTAACCATTAAAAGTAAGTCATAATGTAGTGTTTACAACAGTAAAAAAAGAGAGATAATCACATTTAAAAGAAAGCTTAAACTATGTTAATACAACAAAATAAATTGGATATGAACAAACTGAAATTTCAGAAAATATTCAAAAAAATTAATTTTTTAACTTTTACCAAGGTATTTACAAAAAAAAAATTATTATGCAACATTTTTGAAATTGGAAGAAAAATTTCAGCAACCCCCATTTTATTTTTTCATGTATACTTCTTGAAATATTATTGTTTTTGGTAAGAATTTAAACTCTTAACCACTAATTGTACAGTTCAAATTAGAAAATATAATGAGCATAGGAGTTAATTAATTAAAATTTTAAATGATTAAAATTTTAATTTATTTTTTACTGTCATAATATTATAAATAATATATTTTATCATTATTTATGTTTTGAATTCTAATAAGTTAAACTTTATTTTGGTAATTTATATTATCATAGTTTCCTATATAAATATAATAACATAATATTTTAAAATAAATTAAAATTTCTGAAAATAACCCCGGGCGTAGCCCGGGAAACGCTCTAGTAACTATAATAACACAATAACATATATAAAACTTGTAGAGAAACACACAATAACATATATAAAACTTACAGAGAAACAAACAGATTATATTTTGGGAAGTTGGCTTAACTAGCAC
>CAJHQP010004447.1:0-55278 GCA_905132765.1 Moricandia arvensis | reverse complement strand
AGACTTCCAAAAATGTATTCAGTAGATATATAGTCTTTGTGGGGCTTTTCTTTGGTCTTGACCAAAACTGAGTACAAAGAAAGCAAAAAATAGCATGGAAGGATGTCTGCAAACATAAAATTAAAGGGGACTTGGGTTTGAGAAGCAAACAAAGTTTCATGTCAAAAGCTAATTTCGATTCTCATCTCTTTGAATTCATCGTTATGGGTAGAATGGGAAAAGTGATACTTGATAGGAAAAGGGTCTATATGGGTCAGTCAAGGAAAACACTTCGCTTGGCTCTTGCAGAAGAAATTTCAAAAATATTGAGAACTAGTGAAGGTTTCTTGAAAGTTGTAGTTCATAATGGAGCATCAACATCTTTTTGGTTTGACAATTGGACTCCAATGGGTCGCCTAATTGTAACAATGGGAAGCATAGGATGTATAGACTTGGGCATAGGGCTTCAAGACACGGTGGGCTAGCTTTGCGTATCGTCGGACACATGTCGAATGCTGTCAAGGAGTCTGGTTTTCTCACCACACTCCAAAGTATTTTTATGATGTGGCTCGATATTCACAGTAGCTTGCTACAAGTGACGAATACAGAAATGGAATCCTAATGCGTCTTGTACTTTCTTGCTCTGATTTTCAAATAGAAACAATGGATCATTAATTTTTCCAGTGCCTATACTTGAAGGAAGTATGGAGGGTGGTCTAACGCACAATCTTCTAGCCATTCAATACTCAAACCAGTGGAGTAGCATTTTGCTGCTAACAAATAACATACACTTGGCATGAGCGGAACAGCAGGAACCGTGGAGACACACCATCTCTACCATTGAAAATGATTCAGTATGTGGATAAACTAGTTCGCAACAAAATATTTTATAAATAGTCGTCAGGGAATTGCGAATATAAAGGGGCGATGGTTGCTTAATTTGCTACAAGATAAAGGGCATACTATGTTGTAGATTCCTATAAGTTTAACACTAAAACTTTAGATTTCCAGTCACATCCATTATAAAAAAAAATTTAAAATTTTTGAATCAGTTTAACATTCTTTTATAATAAAAAGCATGCTAAACGATATAGTAGCACATGGATACAAAGCCACGCATAGCAACAAGACATCAACATTATTTTTCAAATATATCACATAGCACATAATCTAATGTGAAGGGAGCAATTAAAGAATTGAAAAATGTATAAATCAATACAGATCAGTCATACGTGCGACTCAAATAGTGGTGTCATGAGTCCGCAAGGTGGAGACTTGAAAAGAATGGAATCACCAATTGTAGATTTTGGAATTGTATGTAAGATATATATTTACATACAAATACTTACATCATATCTTTTTCTAAGTTTAACGATAAAAGCTAGAATTTTCTAAATAGGTGGAAGCCAAATTATACAAGCAAACCACAAACCACAAACCACTAAATATATTTCTTGTTCGTAGCTTCATGTAGTTACCATAGAAATTCTTCTAACTCGAACATAAAATAAGGAAACTCAACAAATTCAAGTTCACTTGTGGCTGAAACTCAGGAAGAAAACGCCAACTCCTTGATCATCTTAAGGTTTAGAACAAAATATTGTACTATATCCGAAAATATTGTTACCTTCTTTAAGAAACAAGCGTTTTTCAAGATGTAAACCGCAATATCTCTTTCTTGTGGTCTCCCAAAGTATCCTGACCAATTGAAAATTTGTAGACTCGACAACAGACATTGAGGAACTAGGCTAGGTTGTTTTCAGAAAACCATATTAGTATCCTCAACATACACATGAATCTGAGACCAAGCCAAACACTTTGATAGAGAGACTATACTGGAGTATCAATTTGCAGATATCCTCAGTCACTAAGTATCGATCAGAGTACGTGCACAGTCGAGTTTGAGAGAATTGAAAGGAGAATGTAATCGCCAATAAATCAAACATTAGGGGAGAAGACGAGTTGAATGAAGAATCTTAGGATTTAGTTGTCTCAGATCGTTGACAGAAATTTTTTTTTGTCTCAAATCAAGCCAATCGTTTTTTTTTAAATTGGTTTGGGTTATAAACTCCAACCCAACCAAACCGAAAACCCAATTCGAAATTATTTTTGTATCAGAGCCAGTTGATGGTTCGAAAATTAACTTGATCGACCAAATAGTCTCGGAGGAAACCGATCGAATTGATACTTAATTGAAACAATTACACTATAAGACACTTTTGACTTTTTAATTTCACTTTAGGACACTTTCTTCTACCCCACACATTTTTTTTTAACTATTTGCAGAATTTTCTAACTAAAACATAACTATGGTGATCCCCATCTCTTTTATATTATTCTCTTTTCTTTATTATTAAAAAAATTGAAAACAAAAATTTCTCCTAAATATAAAATCATGGTATGTGACGGTGGAAGGCGTGTCTATACATTTTCTCCATACCATTGATATTGAGACTGCTCCAAGTCGAAAAGCTCTCCACCGGAATCTTCAACTACGGCGAGTTCCATCCACCGCGGTGTTCTTCTATCTCTACGAGTTTTATCGTCAGCGATGCTCTAGCTCAATCCGTAAATAGATCTCTGTGATAAGCCAACAACGACGTGACGGAGCATCTGGAGAGCTATGTTTTTGGCAACCTCAAACCACGAGTCCAATTCGATAGAGATCTGCCGCAATCCGCGTTAAGTCACCGGAATCAGAGTTGCAGCCACCGGAATCATTGTCGCTTTACGCGCAGATCAAAGAAAAAGCTTCATTGGAGCAACAATGGTGAACTTTGATTATTTACACATTTGATCCTCCAACTCTTGCGTATTCTCCAATTTATCTCAAATTTCTAATTTGTTCATGTTTGTTCACTAATTTGTCCCGAGACTTTTAACTGTACAATTCAGATCAAACATTGGTCCCTGTGATTTTGTTTTGTTTCGTTTTTACCCCGAACGTTTTTGATTTGCAAATAACTTATTTTGACTTGGTCTCATATTTACAAATGTGCAATATGCATCTTGATGGTGTGGGTAATAGACCCAAAGCTTCTGGTCTCTGGTAAAATTGGAATGTAAATGTTGTTGGATAATGTGATGCGGAAAAAAATACATGGACAACAAGCTAACATATATCAATATACATGTGAACCGATGTTCATGTGGATAACGAGATTTTGTGTACAGTCGGATGCTATTTTTGACATGATATATTTTTGACTTGATCTAATTTTGTTTGACTTGATCTTTTTTTTGTTATCTATATTGACATTGTTATTATATGTTATATATGTACAACTTAACCACAAATCTTAATGGATTCGTCACTTATCAAAGACAACTACTATTCTTTTGGTTCACCTTTGATGTACGTGACACATGGTGTACATAACCCAATTGTACACAAAACAATAATATTTCTACATGGAAGAATACTTTCATTGGAAACAAGATTTTACTGATTTTTTTCCATCTAAGTCAAACTTTCTAAACTTATCTTTCGTATCTTAACCTCGTGCACATGTTAATTTTTTTCCACAAACTTTGACCCATTGATCTATTTCAAAATGAGAGCATGCTTCCATGTAAGATAATGTTATTTTGTATACAATTTGGTGGTGTATACAATTCTTTGTGTACATGTGTACAACAAAGTCGAATCAAAATATGTGAAGAAGTTGTACACATATAAATTAATTGGCTACTGCTTACTCAAAAAATACCAAAATTCATAACATAATAGATTATTTCAGGATGTTGATGGCGTAAATAACAATAGGGTGTATACATGGTTTTGTGTGTTGTTCATATCTAATGATTGTACAATTTTGAACATTTAGTTTTAGTTCATTTAATTTATTTTAAGATGCATTTTGATGTACTTTGTGTATATGTGTGTTCAATTGCATTAACAAATTTGAAGATCATAGTTGGTTACTTTTGAGAAGTTTCAAGAGTTTTGAACCAAAGTAAGATCAGAACTAAGCGTGAGAGACCAATTTTGTAATATAAGAAAGGGCTAGAATGCATGTTTAGAAGTTTGGGGTTAATTCACGAGGACGTATATGCAAATTTTTGAAAGTGTGGGTCAAAATGAGAACAACTAAACAATTGGAGGAACAAATACGCAAAACGAAGACAAATCACCATTGTTTCTCGAGATTTCCTCTGTGATGTGGAGGCTGAAGCAACAACGAGTCTTGAAAACCACCACGCTTAATTTGTGTCGAGGAAAAAGCTTCACGTTCGTGGATTGAGCTTGTATGTGGTTGTTACTCGAAAGGAGGGGACGTGGCGGAGTCGTTGTGTAACGGCGGAGGATAACAAGAGACATCATGGTAGAGAAAGTACAATGGCTTAGAATAATGAGCAATAAGTTCAAAGCACGAATTGCAAAATTCTAAATAAAAAAAATTCTCCAACGATGATGAAGAAAAAGAGAGATCTGGTTAAAAAAAATTAAAGAAAAAAATTTACCGAAAGAAAAAGAAACCAAACAAGCTGTCTCTAGTTTTGACTTAGTTATATAAAAATACCTCACTAGCAATCAATGTCTTAAACTATAATAAAATCTCAAAATTGACTTTGGATGTAAATCACTCTACTAGTTTATGCTATAAAACCTTTTTAGGCAATAAATAGAACTTAAAGTCAAACCGAGCTGAAACCACAATTTCTTCATGTGAATTAGATGAAGCAGATCTTTAAACAGGATATCTTGAATGATCTCGTGTTGTATTTTAACTTATTTTCTTTGACCGTATATTAGGGTATATGGTTTAGTCCATTGGTTTACTTTCGGTTATTTAAATTTCTTCCAGTTAGGTGTAAATAAAAGACACTATATAAACGAGTTGTAACAAACTTTGGTGATTTTTTTTCAAGAGTTTTCCAAGATGTGATGTACCGGAGAATACTATAAACAAGCTTCTCTTTGAATGCCCATCTTCCATACATGTATGGGCTCTTTTGGACTTTCCGCCCATTTCGAGTTTTTTCCCGAGTACATCCATATATCAAAATATGTATTTCCTTTTTTTGGAAGACAAAACTTTGCGCTTTACAGAGTCTTCTCGAAACAACTATCCTTGGATCTTATGGTACATTTAGAAGGCGAGGAACGATAAGGTGTTTAATGGTAAAGAGAGATCCCCATTAGGCACTCTTCAATTGGCAACTCTAAAAGCGGAAAGCTGGAGGATTGCAAACCAATCGCAGGAAGAAGTGTAACCTTCAGAAGTGACGGTCCACCTTTCTTCCCCGTGAAACATCGTGTCCATATTTTCCAGATTGATGCCTCGTGGGTCGATCATGAGCAACATAGTGGTATTGGGGGTGCCTTTGGGATGATATGAGAGGTAAGATGCATGGTGAAATGGGTTGTAGAAGAAGTATGTCAGCCCTCCACGTTGAGCTAGATGGAATGATGTGGGCTATGTCATGCCTAAGATCCCAAAGCATACTTTCAGTGAAGTTTCAAACAGACTGTACGGATCTTGTAGATGGTAGATGATCCCCTGGATTGCCCTGCCTTTAGATCAGAGATGCAGCATTTTCAAAATCTCAGGGATCAATTTGGCGTTATTTCTGTAGTGTTTATTTCCAGATCCCAAAATGTCTGTGCGGATCGCCTTGAAAAAGGAGCTCGAGCACGTGGAAATCTTTTCTCCCATGTAAGTTATGACCTGCCGGTAAATGCGGTCCCCCCAGATCCGTTACAACTGACCTAATATAACTTAATAGATGGTGTTTTGGAAAAAAAAACGAGCTGAAACCACAATTTCTTCATGTAAATTAGATGAAGCAGATCTTTAAACTGGATATCTTGAATTATCTCGTGCTGTGTTTTAACTTGTTTCCTTTGACAGGATATTAGGATATACGGTTTAGTCCATTGGTTTACTTCCGGTTATCTAAATTGCTTTCGATTAAGAGAAAATACAGGCAACTATATAATAGAGTTGTAACAAACTTTGGTGATTAAGTTGATGAATACAATAGATATTTTATTCATTTCATCTTCTTTGTTGAGCTCATAGCTATGTGATTCAAGGTTAAGGTTTCAATATGGCATCATAGATCGATATTTGATCTTCTGCTTCAGCTCTTCACCATGAGTGTTTCGATCAGTCTCATTTCTCGATTCACTATCGTCTTGGTTCGCGTCATTGGTAATTTCTTGATTGGATCTTTTTCTTTTATTTTTTATTCTTCGTTGTTGACCTCCTACGATCGATTATTACCTCATTTCTCTCGATTTGCATCTTCTTTCCTTGAGCTATGAGTAGTGATGACTCCTCCGCTTACTTCGTCGTCTGACAATCCGGCGAATCCATCTCTTAGGCCGACTGATTTCTCCAATCGACAAAATATCAGAATGGCCAGTATAAGAATCCTTTTTATCTTCAGAATAAAGATAATCCTGGTTTGATTCTTGTTTCGGAACGTCTTATAACTGCATCGGAGTTTCATTCTTGGTGACAATCAGTTTAAATGGCACTGAATGTTTGTAATAAGCTGGGATTCATAGATGGTACAATTCCTAAACTTCCTCCTACTCATAGGGATTATGGTTCTTGGTTTAGGTGTAATGATATTGTTGCTACATGGTTGGTGAACTCGGTTTCTAAGAAGATTGGCCAGAGTTTGTTGTTTATCTCTACGGCTGAAGGCATTTGGAATAATTTGATATCTCGTTTTAAGAAAGATGATGCACCTAGGATTTACGATCTTGAACAATAGTTGAGTAAGATTGAGCAATGATCTATAGATGTCTCTACATATTACACTGAACATGTGACTTTGTGGGATGAGCACAATAATTAGGTTGAGCTTCTTGTATGTACTTGTGGACGCTGTGAATGTAATGCAGCTGCGTTGTGCGAGAAGCTACAACAGAGGAGTATGGTTACCAAGTTTCTAATGGGACTCAATGAATCTTATGAACAATCGCGTCATTACATCTTGATGCTGAAGCCTATTCTTACTGTTGAGGAAGCTTTCAATATAGTTACTCAAGATGAGAGACATAAATCTATTAAGCCTAGTAGTAAAATTGATGAGGTTGCATTCCATACTTCGGTTTCTCAAGTGGTAATTCTGGAATTGTTTCTGGTTCATGGGCTGACCCTTCTTATGTTGCTGCGTATAACACAGTTCGTCAAGCTTAGAGACCTGTATATACGCATTGTGGGAAGTCAGGTGAGATAGTTTACAAATGTTTCAAGCTCCATGGCTTTCGTACAAGATATAAGACAAATGGCTTTGGCAGTTATTACAAGAATCAATAATAGTTGAAAGGATATAATGCACCGCATAACCAATCTACTACATGGTCGTTGAATGCTACTCAGACAGCTCCTATTGCACAAGTGCATGTTGATCTTGGTTATCCAAAGCTATTGCCTTCTTGTCAACTGGTTCCTCATTTTAGTACTGGGGGTACTGATATACTATGAATTTTACTGGTTTTAGCCATAGTTTAAGTCCTATTTAGAGTTTTAATATTATGGTTCTTGTCTTTTTAGTTTTTTTAGGTTTAGGTGTTTTGGAGCAATGTGGAGATCATGAAATCATTTGGAGCATAAAGAAGAGGAAACTCATAGCTGTTCAAGAAATCAGAAGTTAAGGATGAGTTTTGGAAGGAGTGTCGATCGACACATTCCTTGGTGTCACTTGACACTGACGCGAGTAGACCGACCGACTCTATTTCCAGAATCAGGTCCGGCCCAGAAGTTTCCACATATTACATGATTGCCTCTGGCCGACTTTATACTTATTATATATAGTTTTTAAGCCATTGTTTAGACATAACACACATCATTAGAAGTTTTATGTTTTTTAGAGTTTTTGGAGAGAAGATCAAGACTCTTTCAGAGATTTGTACTGGAAGTCTAGTATTTCTTACTCTATCTTTTAATGCAATTAATTCAGTTTATCCTTTTGTCTTGCTTTAATATGTCTCAAGTGACTGTAAGAAAAACCCTTACCAGTCCAAACCCTCTCTAGAATATCACCCTCCAGTGGAGTACTTGGTGACAAATTCAGCACATGAACTACCGTATTAAAAGATTTTCCCCAGAAAGTCATCGATAAGCCTGAGTGTGAGATAATCGTCATGTTCATCCTTTCATCCAACCCATTCAACTGCAAAGTCTTAGGTGGCATGAACTGATGTCTTATTCCATGTTCTTTGCAATAAACTCAAATGGTCCAGACTATTTTCCACCATTATCACTGCGGATATACTTCAGATTCTTCCATTTGTGGCTCTCAACCAATGCCACAAAATGCTTGAAATATCCTAGCATCTGATCCTTTGCCCTCATAGGAAATACCCACAACTTTCTTGAATGATCATCAATGAAAGTCACAAAATATAATGCGCTGCAAAGATATCTTGTCTTCACAACAGACATCTGAGTATACCAAATCAAGTACCTCGGGTTTCCTAGAAGACACAGAAGACTTGAAAGATACCATGTGTTGTTTTCCCGCAAAGTAATGCGAACACTTATGAAGGTGCAAACCAGGGGTTCCTAGAATCACCACATTCTTAGACAACACAAACATTCCTTTCTCACTCATGTGACTCAGTCTCTTATGCCATAACTATATGGCAGTATCATTCTCCACCGCATTAACAATATCTTTGAATACCTTAATTTGCATCCAATAGAAAGATGAAGACTTCATCCCGATCCACATCAAGAACCACGAGAGAGTTTCCATTTACGACCACCATGCAAACTGTATAAATCCTTATCATCAAGTCTTCCCATCGATATCAGATTCATCCGAATATTCGGAACTTGCTTAACATCCTTAAGCACAACCTAGTTTCAAGACTAGTCTCCAAGAAAATATAACCAATGCCAACAACCAGAACCAAGCCATCATTCCCCATCTTCACAGAACCATAATTCCGAAGTATAGGTAAAAAACAAATCCCGTTGTGATGTAGTATTAGTAGTAGCTCCACTATCAGCCACCCAACTGGTGTCTTGGTGTATAACATTAATGACATCATCCTCAAGAAGAATGAGAAACTGATCTTCCTCAGTCACCCGATCTACATTTTGTTCTTTATTTCAGTGCTGCTTGTTCTTTAACTTCCATCAAGATTTCTTTATGCTCCCTTTCTTATGAGAGAAATAACACTCTACATAAGCAAATTTATTAGATTTTCCCTTGCACATGTTCTTGTCCTAGTGGAATCTCTATACAAACTCATCCCCCATGACTCATTAACAAAGGCATCAGAAAGAGAATTGCTAGCATTCAACTGCAATCGTGCTTCCTCATTAAGAACATTGTTCTTCACTGAATCCATCGAAATAATACCTTCAAACGTGGAGTTACAAAGAGAAATACTACAAACCTCCCAGAATTTGGTTAGCACCAATAAGCCACAGACCGTGAATCTCATTATCAAACTTGATGCCCATATCAGAAAACTTGTTGAGCAATCCCTGAAACACATTCAAGTGATCCGTCATCGGAGACTCAGAGTCTCCTCCTGATACATAAACTCAATCAACTTCTTGATCATCTACATCTTGATATTTCTTCCTAGCATACAATTGCTCTAGCTTCTTCCACTAAAAACAAGCATCCATCTCTATATGATGCAAAACATTATCATCTACCCACTTCCTTATCAATCCACACACTTGGCGTTGCAGCAAATTCCACTCTTCATCTGTTTTCTTCTCAGTTTTTTTCTCATCAAGACTGAAACATGGAATTCCTTAACAAAGAGAACATCTTCCATTTTGCCCTTCCATAGATGATAGTTATCACCATTCAAGCTTATTATTCTGCCCATATTTTCCATCATTCACACAAGCAAACAATAACCTGGAGCTATTGAACCCAAAGCTCTAAAATCGAAAGCTCTGATACCACTTTGTTGCGAAAAACAACCACATCCTCGATGTGAGAAGGAAAAACTTACAATACTGGAATCTACTCAAAAATCCACTATATAAATGAGTATGAGTACAACCACGTCCTCCATGTTGAACAACCTGAAAAGAACATAGATTCAAACACAAGGTACTAAAACAACAACAAAGCACCACAAAACCTTCAAAACAGGCAGCCACAAAACGACCTCATCTCACTAGTATTCCGGCAACCAGAGACTAATTACACCGTAAAAGTTCAAGATGAACAAGTCCAAAATACATCTGCCAAGTTTCATCTAAATAAGAGAAGTTCTCACCTTCGTATTTACCAAACACTCAAGACAACACTGCTGAAGAACTGTGATGACCAGGATCACTAAAACCAAGACAACATAAGATCCAACATTGAAATTCAAATCCTTTCGATGAACCTCTAAGCCATTGACTGTAGAAGCTTCCCACAACATATTGGCCCGATCATGGTCCGTTTGACCCTCCAAAATATGTCTTGACAAACCTATATGAATTCTGCCTCTTTCTCTCATTTTTTCTCTTTTGTGTTTCTGAGTCTTATTGAATCTAACCACAAACAATAAGGTTCTCACTAACTCTAAAGACCAATACTAATAACATAGATTAATATTAATGACCCAACTTCCAAGTTTAGTTATCACCAACCAAATCCATTTGATTTCCCTCATCTAGGATGAATCCAACACATGTTAAGATTTGGAACAAGATGTTTCACTGTATCAAAAATAATTGTCACTGAATGAAAATTCTCTTTCACTTTATGGTAAAAGAGGGACGTTGGGTTAGGTGTTATATGACCAATCCATTCCTCCTTTCTTGAATATTAATTCTCTGAACAAAACAAACAAAAGCAAATCTTCCATAACCTTTTTTTCTTTTTTCTCTTCTTCTAAAAAATATAGATTTTTGATTTCATTGATTTTTTCTTTGGTGATAGAAAATAGATATACCGCAATTGTTTCTGAGAAATCTGGTCGATATAAAATAGTGACCACAACAGAGCGTTTAATAATAGAAAGAAGAAGATTTGTCATCTCTATTTTACAATTATTTTTTTCTAATATATAAATATTTTATAAAAATCCTAAAAATTGGGATTATATAATCCAATTAAAAACCGACTTATACAAAATTACACAAATCTTCAATCTAAGGAGCTTCACCAATAGGAGTCACTGAGAATAGCTAAGACCTGAAGACGATCCGAGCCAATCAACATCTCGACCAACGTCAACTCTGAGAACCGAAGCCGAAATATTCACCGGGTCTTGATGATGGACTCAGTGACAAACGAGCCAAACTCATACAAAACACAAAATTGGAGCTAATCCCCTTTTAAACAATCCAGATTGCCTCGTTGGGGACTGGAATTGAAGTCAGGAAGGGAAGATCCGAGGGAGGAAGACCGTCAAAATTGTTACGGGAAGGCCATATACGACCTCACCAACCAACATTCCCTCCTGTCTCCACGAGCCTACTCTGGCAGCACCAACACACACCGGTACACCACAGCTCCTCCGAGGAAGAAGACACTACGAAGCACCCTAGACGCCGATCGATAGGATGAGACACACCAATACCCCAAGGAAATGTCACCAGACAATGATGCAGAGTCACTCACGAACCGATTGAAAGGGAGTAGATCTAAAACCTACACACCACTTTGACGGCGAAATCCTTCACTTGAACACCACGTGCCTCCATCTTATCGAGTGATCAAAAGCGCAAGGTAAAAAGGGAATTGCTTGAGAACGACCAAGACGCCGACTCCTTACCAAGCTTCGGCCACGCCAGCCTCGCTGCAACACCTGAGAGTCTCCCACATGCCGTATCTAGCCACAGATTCTTCGCTACGCAGCTTGACTACCAGGATGACACACATATCAGTAGGGGGCAAAGACAAGATAAGAAGTCAAATACAACATAGAAGAGGAAAGAGAGCCCTCCGGATAGAAAACCAGCATGCGACGGAGGCAGATGGCGAGTGAGATTGATTCAGAGGTTTCTGAGAGAGATTAGAGAGAGGAAAGAGAGTTCACTTTTCAAGTCATAAATGGAGAGGAGTCAAATTCTTTCTACAATTCTTCTTTATCAACTTATAATTGGTATTGTAGTTCTTCTTTATGTTCTTAATATTTTTTACAAATATCAGTTATACTATTCTAGTAAATTAAGGTTCTTACATGTACGATGACAGTATATTAAGTCATACTCCCTCTGTTTCTAAATAAGTGTCACTTTAGCTTTTTTTTTCTTGTTTCAAAATAAGTGTCACTTTACATTTCCAATACAACTTTTCACATATAATCTCTTTTTAACCTTTTAAATAACCAATAGATGTTTTTTAAAATCATCTTTATTCAAATAATTGAACATTAAATGAGGGTACATTAGTATATTTTTCAATTTTCTTAATCTCCGTGAAAAGTGTCAAAGTGACACTTATTTAGAAATGGAGGGAGTATATTTTTTTCTCCCTCCTGAACCAAGAAAGACAGGACATTATTATGTCCGAGAAAAAAACAAGATATATCCTGATTTTTGGTTCAGGTAATTTGTCGAATATTCGTATACTCTTCTTTTATCCTAAAACCAGAAGCGCAATAGACCTATTAAAGCTCTTTATAGGAAGATTATATATATTAAATTTCATAACAATCTGATATTTGTTGGACACAAACAGTAATAGACTAACGAAAATATCAACTGGTTCTATAATCCTCGTCAAATACGAGTTCACAAGTCTTTGAAGCTCGGGAAGAAAATGCCAACTCCTTGATCATCTTAAGGTTTGGAACAAGATGTCTCACTGTATCAGCCTGTTGGTTATTTTGGGTTGGTAACCCGGAAATTATGAATTATATACTTGGATAATGATTGAATCGCGCACGAGGTCACTTTCCTTAAAGAGTATTTCGACCCTATTCCAAGCCTTTGGGTTACACGAAATCCCTTTGTAGGATAAGACAATCAAAGTCTCACTCTTGTTCTAGGCTAAGATACAAGAGAAACAAAAAGAGTTTTTAGTGCTTATATGTGTTCTTCAAAGTCTTTGATGATCTTTGAACAATGAATCTTTTCTCTAACTAGTTTCTGATTTTTCTATCTCATTTTCCAATGCCTACATCTCCTTATATAGAGAGTGAAGAGTTGCAACCAATAGTTGCAATGGTTAAACCAAAAGTTGCATTTGTTAATGAAGAGTTGTAATGTTTAGCAAAGAGTTACAATGGTTAATCACCAAGGGGTGCAAACATCAATATGGTTATTTCCAAAGGTTGCCAATCATTAATAGTTGCAAGCTTTCAATTATATAGTTGCAATTGTTCATATAAACAATTGCAATGGTTCATATAAAGCTTTGCACTCTTTCACTTAAATATTAAAGTCTTGCACCCTTTAACTTAAATATATATAAAGCCTTGCACCCTTTCATTTAAGTTGCACCTTTTCACTTAAATATATAACACAGCCAAGATTATTGCCTTCTTTAAGCAATGAGCGTTTTTCAAAATGTAAACAACAATATCTCTATCTTCTGGTCTCCCAAAGTATCGTGACCATTTGAAAATTTGTAAACTTGACAAAAGACATTCAGGGATTGGACTTGATTGATCCAATAAAAACCTAGGAGTAAGCTCACCATCATGATGATGCTTAGATCAAGCAGAAAAAAAATTAGATAATTAAACACGATACTACGCAGTAGGTCAACTAATAAAATGTTTACTGAAGAAACTTACTTCCATGTAAGAAAGGTCTAGTACTCTTAAATTAGGAGAATCTTTGAGCAACCGGCCAAGAAGAGCCTCGTTGCATGGACAGAGCTTCAGATTTTCAAGATGGTTGAAAACGAAACCATCACCATAACCACCCTACACAAAATACTTAAATTATTAACAAGTGAGATTGAAGAACTTTCAGTTGATAACTGGAAATTAGTTACCTGTATAGAACATATTGTAAGACTTTTGACAAATATGATTGATCCAATAAGCATTTTAAGATCATGGAATTCAACGTTGAGATGTGCTTCCCTCAACTTAGGCATATTCTTGAATACATAGTACTCTTTAAAAAAATTAGAATCCTCAAGTTTGAGACACTTCAAAGAAGGCGTATTTATCTCATACCCTTTAAAATTCCAACTTCCATCTAAACAAAGTGATAAACTCTGCAAAGACGGGATGACAATACTGAACTCGGTTATACCGTCTCCCCAACGAAAATACAGTGATAGTTCTTCGAGAACAGGACATAAAGAAAGAAGACTTTGAAGAAATGCTTCATCTATGTATGTCACCCTTTCAAGTTCCAAAGTTTTGAGAGAGGGAAAAAAAACCAATGAGGGAACATGCATGAGAGTAATGTCAATGAGTTTCAAGACCACGAGCGATTTGCAGGTGTAAAAGCTGTTGGGAAAGATGATATCCGAGTTCACGGAAATTTTCAGCTCGCGTACGTAGCGAGAAACTGCAATTTCTATCCAACGTTTGATATCTTCAGGTTCACCACATGACCTGAGGCACAATCTTTCTATGACCGGAGCTCTATGTAATGGAAAATTCTTGTTAATAAACTCTTCAAGTTCATAGTTTGGATGATAATCATATTCAAGTTTAGGCAACCACATCCACAAAAACCTCCATCGCTTAGACAAAATGCTAGTGGATACAGCAATTTTTGTTGGAACAAATGATAATATTTTCACCAGCAAGTCATCCGGCATTCCATTGATTATGTCCATCTCTTGCAAATTCTAGTTACTAAAACGTTGAAAGGTTGAACGTGACAAACCTTAGAAGTTATTTCTGCTTGGAAATCGGAATCAGAAAGTATTTGTTGACAATATAAATGTATACCCCTTTCACTTTGAGCACTCCATAAAAAATCTTCTATTGGATATATCTCTCTGAGTAGTTTAGTTTTTATAATAAATAATACTTAAAATATTAATTAAATAGGTTAGATATTGCTTTCTTATATCTTTTTTTCTTACAGATCACTTAAACATTATTTGAGAAGTCATTTGTCATATGTCATTACCACATAATTTTGAAAGAAAATGATGACATATCATACTAACAATTATGACATGTGTTGAAAATAATTGTCACATAGACATATACAATCAATGTTGATTTATATTTTTTTGTAAGTTTTAGAATATGATAATAACTCATGGATTATCATTAATATAACAATAAATAAATATAATAATAGAAATAGAAATATAATATTTTACATTTTTTAAAAATATTATTTAATTTATTTTTGTAGCTATATAATTTTTATTACTAAATCATATCTTTAAAATTTTATGTTTTTTTTTTCTAAAAAAAAGTTATAATTTTAATCTCAATACCATTACTTTCTTTATAATATTTAAAATTTTGAAAATCTTATTTAGTTTTATGTTTTGATAATTATATACCTAAAAACATTTTCTCTTAATTTTGTAGAAATTTATTTAATATATTTTGACCAAAATAAATATATCAAAATATTTCCAAGATTATAATATTAAATATATACATATATATTATTAAATAAAAATTTAAATAAAAATATTTATATTATCTTAATTATTACATATAACTAAATAAAAATTTAAAATTAAATGTTGTAAGAAACTTACAAAATTCAAAAAGTAACAAAATTTTATTTTTAAACATAATTTTATTTTAAAACATTTATTTCTGCACACGGTGCAAGAAAACATCTAGTTATCAATAAAGTTACCAATCAAAAAAGCCGCATTATGTATATATATATATACATATCAATACTAATTTTAATTGATATGTATTAAGATTAATACAATTACATTTATTAGTTTGCTATTAGTTAATACAATCATATTAAATATTACAAGATATTATATGTCATTTTAAAGTTAATACATTTTAAGTAACTATTGTTTATTATCTCTTTACTTGTTCCCAAGGTATGTGTTTTCAATCCTCCTATATATTAATTGAGGAGTCAATTTAGTGATTTTGCTTACGTGTCGATCACTGTTGAAGTCTTGAAAAAATTGTTATAATTCGATTGGTCGGTGGTTTTTTAATTATTTTATTTAGATATAAAATATAAGGCAAGTATATAACTAATTAATAACACTTACCAAAGAATCTAAATGATATTACAAACAATAATTTATGGTAATTAATTATCAAAATTATAGAAAAGTAATAGAATTTGATTAACTCTTTCTTATATTTTTAAACCATATAAAACAATGAATAATTTTTAATAGAAATCAATATACAGAATTTCATACTGTGTAAAAAAGTATATTCTTATATAGAGTATTATTATAATTATTAATGTCTTATAATGATTATATATAAATTTCATACTTTTATATAGAGTATTATAATAACTATTAACATCTTATAATGTCCATATATGATATAGAGATCATTTATATTTTTTTATAAAAAATTAAAAAAATTCATTTGTTAGTGCTTCCAAAATCATTTTATCAGAATTTCAAAAGTGTTTATAAGAGCACATAAAATAAAAATTGAAGTTATATATTAAACGAGAAGTTACTTAAGTGATTTTTGTCGATTATTAGGGAAGTCTTAAAAAAATTATTATAATTTTCTTGGTCGATGATTCTAAATTTTATTTTAATTAGATCTAAAAATAAAAGGTAAAACTAAAAATAATTAATACCAATTGTCAAATAATCTAAAAGATATTACATATAATGATTTATGGCAAATAATTGTTAGAATTATAGAAATAGTAATTATTTCTCAAGATAAAAGAGTACTAATGTTTAATTAATTCTTTTTATAGTTATAAACTACATAGTATAATGAACAAAATTATTTATATATAAATCACTGTAATAATTTTATATTTACATTATATTCATATTCGTATATTTACATTAATGTTAACTATTAATGACTGATAAAGTTTATATATTTTTATAAATCATTTATAACTTTTTCTTAAAATAAAATTATTTATTATAGATTCTAAGATATTTAGCAGAATGCCATAACCCCTTCATTAATATTGCCTTTTTTTTTAAAAGACTCACACTAGATGTATGATTTTTATATATTTATTGAGTACACTTTTGTACATGTATAACTCTTATTTGTATCTTTTTAAATATACATTTGATAGTATAATATTTAGATCTCAAATTATTATCACAACAATTATTGATAAAATTTATTAAATAGTTTTTTCTAAGATAATAGACAAATAAATAAATATAATGAATTTTAATTAAAATTAAGTTGTTTTTTATTTACTGAAATAATAGTATACATAATCTAGAATACTAGATCCAGCGTTCTCCAATTGATCTAGTTAACTAAAATATGGTTGATATGACTACATAATGTATCGCTTCATATAGTATTTTACTTTTTGTAAAAAATATATTTTAAATTAATGTAAGCTAAATAATGATTACAAATTTTCAGTTTACATGAAGATTTGTAAGAACTTCTAGAACCTGTCAAAACTTTGCTAACTGTCTATTAAGAATTTAGTATATATATGCCATCATATATGTTCCTTCGTAATATATATATATATATATATATATATATTTTAACTGTTTAATAACGAAAAGAGTGAGAACCAATGAAATCAACTGGAATAATCAACACACCAAAGAAAAAGGAGAACCAGATTAAAACTCAATCGAAGTTGAGAAAAAGATTTGCTTTGATTGAGAGATATAATTAAACAATTCATATTCAGAGATAAAAGAAGAACCATTAAGAAAAGCTCTGACTTGAATAGTTAACACAACAAAATTGGCTTAAAACCAAACAAAAAATCATCAAAGCCAAAGTTGTTTCGCAACAGAAGATAGATCGATTTAATAATAGAAATTATTATATAACACAAAAAAACAAAAAAACGAAAGAAGGGTGACGACCGATGACAAATGCACCGGCCACCAAAAACGATTTCAGTTTTAAGTGAGCTAGAGAGAAGATAGATCAATTAAGAGAGATAAGGTTTATGATGGTCTGAAGTTATCAAAATTTCTTAGTTTTAGTTTGTTTAATTAATATCATTACTAGATTTTAATCCGTCCGTTAACGGACGAATATATTTTTTGTTTTAAATTTTTATTAAAAATTCGATTTTTAGAATTGTATTTTTTAATCATATTTGTGTTTAATCATTTATCAATAATATAAAATATTTAGTGTTATTAATATATATGAATAATACATGAATAATAAATAGTTAGACCTAATATTTATCAATTAGTCATAATTCTGTTTTAATAAAATAGATATCAAATTTCTGGGTTGGTGAATGCATATTGATATTCTTCCTTCATTCTTTCCTATTAACGTTCAGACCAAACTTTGTTGTTAATATTTCTTGCAAATTTTACTGAAAATTCAAAATAACATATTTGGTAAGTATTTATAGACTATTTATTTTTACATCTATTTTATATACCTAGTTTTCTCAATATATTTATTTGATATAAATATTATCATATCATCTTTAAATGTATTTGTTTTGTAGATTGCTAGTTTATAGTTTGCTTATAAGATATGTATCAAAATATAATATAGTAACGTTGTTAAAATTCAAAATGGGATAGTAAATAATTTTTTAATTCTTTTTATCAATATTTTCTAGATAGTTCTTTGCTTTTCAGTTAACCTCTTTATATAAATTTGCATTTTTCTAAAATAAAGTTTTTATAAATGTTTAAAAAGTGTTTATATTATTTTTAATAAAAATTGTAGAATGATAAAACAATAAAGTAAATTGAGATTTATGTTATGATTGGATTCTAAACTAAAGAATATTTATAGATCTAAATTAGAATGAAACTAATGTAATACAACAAAGAGCACTGATGTTTATAATGCAACAAATATTTCAAGTTCGCAAGAAAATTTTAATCTCTCATCATTTTAGTTATTTTATTTGTTATTTGTGTAATTTGTTGACGATTTAGTTAATTAACTAGTATTGACCCCATGTTTCGCATGAAATTTTTTTTTGCTTACAAAGAAAAACCAAATTTTATGAATAACTAGAGTTACATGTAAAAATAACTTTGATCTACCAGGAGGAAATGAATATACACTTTTTTCACATCCAAGGAGATGAGTATACGTAAACAAACCATTAACACATTTATCATTGATTAACCACAAACATATAAAACTGAGTTAATTTTGTTTTGATGTTAAATTCTTCCTGTGCTTTTCATAATTCATACCTGCAACTTATGGCTTCTTTAACTTATTACATTCAATATTCCTACTGCAAACAAAAACAATATTATAATCCAGTAAGACAGTAAGAAACATGTAACAGAAAAACACCATTTTAGAAAACCAAATCAAGAAATAATATCAGTACATAAAAATGGAAAATAATTAAGTAATCAAACTTTAGTTTGAGAATAGTTGATGCTATCATACCTTTTAGATAGTTGCATATATAACATGAAAGATAAATTCATACATTACATGACCGAAAATCAAACGTCAATTTAATAGGCGTATTGAAATGGTAATTTTAAAGGTTGGTTGAAAAATACTTCCTCCGTTTTAAATTTAATGTCATTGTAGAGAAAAAAAATTCCGTTACAAAATAAGTGCATTTCGGTTTTCAATGTAAAATTTATTAATTTTATTTTATAATTTATTTTTCCATTGGTTGAAACATGATTAGATATATAAATAATTATACTTTTATATAAAAAAATATAAAATTAGTTATTTGCTTAACCCATATGCACAAATCTAAAATGACATTTAATATAAAACAGATGAAAGTATATCTATAAATAGATAGATGCACATTAATTTGAAGGAACAAGACTGAAGAGAGAAAAGTAAAGCATAATAATTTTTCCAATTTAAAATTTTCCAACCGTTGGTAGATATATATTTTCGAGAAAGTCTTTCAAAAGGTTACCTTAGAGAATAAAAGCACTGAAGAATTTGATTGTTTGAGTGCCTGCTATTCCCTGCAGTCAAGAGAATGCAGTAGAGTGGAAAACTAAATTCTTGTTCGTTGTTTATTAAATCTATGATACGTCAAACATCTAAAATAAATAAATTATGTATTGCGGACTGTGGACCAATTTCTCGAGAAGCTGGAAAAAATATATACATCTGTTAGTTTGCCTTAGAGTTGATCAAAGTTTCCATGGCATCATAGATTTTGCATCTTTTCAACACTTGAAGTTCCTATCACCTTATATTCCTACACAAACCAAATCTCACTGAATATCTGAAAAATTAAAATTATGGAAGGGCTTTTACCTTACTATCAAAACTCGTTTCTCCTACTGTACCATGTCAACTTCTATTTTCTTCATCCTTTCTTTCTCTTTTAAGCCGGATCTTACCATGAAGTTTATTTGCACTGGTCGAATCATCAGTAACTCGGATCCGCCATATCCACTGTTTCTTGAACCATCTTAGCCCTAAACAAACAACAAAATCTTACAGAGGAGTAAGATATCATAACTGAGGAATTTGGATCGCTGAGATCCGTTTGCTCGGTAAGTATAACATTGACTCAGGAAATTTTGTATTAGAGTATTGAAATTGAAGGAGTATTAACCTTTCCTATTCTACTTGCAACTGATTGGGAACTTTGATGTCGTTTGTCTGTCAAATTTTAGAGATGTGGGAATAGAAAAAAAAAGTGTGGACGAATGAATATCATGTCGTTAATAAGTTCTTTCTTTATTATTATTATCCCGTTTTTTTTTTTAATTCTTAACTACAAATTAAGGGGTAAAATTTAATTAGTTTAGTGATTTGTGCTTTAATTTCCCTGGTATATTAATCATCAAAACACAACAACATGTTTTAGTAGCCACGCATCATCATTATAATGATTCTTAGAATCCTTAGAAAATAGGTTAGTTCATCTAAACATATATTATAATTTTTATCAAACATAATACATAGTTTAGTGATTTGTGCTTTAATATCCCTAGTAGATTAATCATCAAACACTACAACATGTTTTAGTAGCCACGTGTAATCATTACGATGATTCTTAAAATCCTTAGAAAATATATTAGTTCATCAAACATATATTATAATTTTTTATTAAACATAATACATTATTGGAAGTTTTATTGTTTTTAGAGTTTCTAGAAAGAATATCAAGACTCCTTAAGAGATTTGTATTGGAATTCTAATATTTATTACTCTATCTTTTAATGCAATTCATTCAGTTTGTCTCTATGTCATGCTTTAATATGTCTCAAGTAACGGTAAGAAACACCCTTACCAGTCCAAACCCTCTCTAGAATATCACCTCCAATGGAGCAGTACTTGGTGACATATTCATCACATGAACCACCGTATTAATAGATTCTCCCTAGAAAGTCATCGATAAGCTTCACTGTGAGATCAAATCTCTCATTCTCTCGACAATCGTCATATTTATCCTTAAAGTCAACCCATTCTACGGCAGAGTTTTAGGTGGCATGAACTAATGCCTTGTTCCATGCTCTTTGTAGCAAGCTCTGGTCCAGAATATTCTCCACCATTATCACTGCGGATACACTTCAGCTTCTTCCCTGTTTGTCTCTCAACCAATTCCACAAAATACTTGAAACATCCTAGCACATGATCCTTCGTCCTCATAGGAAATACCCACAACTTTCTTGAATGATCATCAATGAAAGTCACAAAAGATTATGCGTTGCAAAGAGATCTTGTCTTCACCACACACATCTGAGTGTACCAAAACAAGTACTTTGGGTTTCCTAGAATACGCATAAGACTTCAAAGATACCATGTGTTGTTTTCCCGCAAAGCAAATGCGAAAACTTCTGCAAGTGCAAACCAAAGATTCCTAGAATCACCTCATTTTTAGACAACACAAACATTCCCTTCTCACTCATGTGCCTCTTATGCCATTATATGGCATTAATTATCATTCTCCACCACATTAACAGTAACTTTAGAGACTTTAGCCTGTATCCAATAAGATAAAGACTTCTCATCTCGAGCTACATTCAAAGAACCAGAAGAGAGGTTCAATTTACCACCACCGAGCAAACTGTAGAAACCCTCATGATCAAGTCTTCCCATCGATATCAGATTCATCTGAATATACGGAACATGCTTAACATCCTTAAGCACCAACCTAGTTCCAAGACTAGTCTCCAAGAAAATATGATCAATGCCAACAACCTGAGCCAAGCCATCATTCCTCCTCTTCATGGAATCATAATTACCCAAAGTATAGGTAGAAAATAAATCCCGCTGTGATGTAGCATGGGTAGTGGCTCCACTATCAACCACCTAATTGATGTCTTGGCATACAACATTAATGGTATCATCCTGAAGAAGAATAAGAAACTTATCTTCTCTCAGCTACCCAATCTATCTTTTCTTCTTGATTTCCTTGCTGCTTATTCTTCAACTTCCAGCAAAAAAATTTTCATGTGCCATTTCTCATGAGAGAAATAGCCCTCTATATTAGCAAATTTATTAGACTTGCTTGTGCTCCCGTTTTTGTCCATCTTGGGATCTCTATACGATCAGCTCCCCTTAACTCATTAACAAAGACATCAGAAAGAGAATTGCTAGTATTCGACTGCCATCTTGCTTCCTCTTTAAGAACACTGTTCTTCACTGAATCCATCGAAATAGTACCTTCCGACGCGGAAACCTTCCGGAATCAAGTTAAGTACCAAGAAGCCACATATCGTGAATATCATTATCAAAATTGATGCCCATGTCAGAAAACTTGTTGAGAATCCATGAAACACATTCAAGTGATCCGTCATTGGAGTCCGCTCCTGATACATCAGCTCAATCAAGTTCTTGATCATGTACATCTTGTCATTTCTGGTCTTCTTAGCATGCAACTGCTCCATCTTCTTCCACAAAAATCGAGCATCCGTCTTAGTCACAATATGATGCAAAACATTATCATCTACCCACTTCCTTATCAGCCTACACACTTGGCAATGCAGAAACTTCAACTAGTCATTCGTTTCAGGTTTCTTCTCCTCGAGAATGGAACATGGAATTCTATAAAAAAAAGAAAATCCTCCATCTTACCCTTCCATAGATGATAGTTATCACCATTCAAGATTATCATCCTGATCATATTTTCCATCATTCACACAAGAAAACAAGAACTTGAAGTTATTAAACCCAAAGCTCTAGAACGAAAAGCTCTGATACAACTCTGTTGCGAAAAACATGACCCAATGGAATATAACGATTATGTTTTCTTGACCTTGTGTGAACCTGTGAGTAAAATACTTTAACGATAACATAAGATAGTATAAGAAAGAACTAAATGAGACAAGTACTTTTAACGTAGGAAAACCTCCTCGATGAGAAAAGGAAATACCTATAGTACTGTAGTCAACTCAAATAAACCCACTATATAAATGGGTATGAGTACAGCCACGTCCTCCATGTTGGACAACCTGAACATAACAGAGGCTCTAACCACAAAGAGCTATCTCTAACACAAGGTACTAAAACAACAAGACATCACCACAAAAGCTACAGAACATGCAGCCACAAAACGACCTCATCTCACTAGTATTCCGGAAACCAGAGACTAATCGCACCGTAAAAATTCAAGATGAACAAGTCTAAAATATCTCTGCCAAGTTTCAGCTAAATCAGAGAAGATCTCACTGTCGAATTTACCAAACACTCATGACAACACTGCTGAAAAACTATTACAACCAGGTTCACTAAAACCCAGACAACATAAGATCCAACGCTGAAATTCAAATTCCTTCTGTGAACCTCTAACCCACTGACTGTAGAGGCTTCCCACAGAATATAGGCCCGATCATGATCCGTTTGATCCTCCAAAATCTGTCTTGAAAAACCTATATAAATTTGAGAAAATGACTCAACTAGTACAGAAAAGTTGGAATATTACTATACTAGCATACATTTTTTGAAAATTACTAGAATGTTTTTTGACCCTAGTAAATTACAATACATCCTTCCTTAGTTTTTCTTTATTTTTAGTTAAGAAAGTCATGTCAGCAAACCTCATTCTACGTCACTTTAAACCGTATTCCACCTCACATTATACGTATTCCATCTCACCTATTTTTTTACATTCACAGAGACACTCATAAATTAAAAACAAAGCAAGAAAAAACCAAAATTTTCTTCATTCGTTTCTTAAACTCTAATCTTTTGAGTTGACATTGTTGTTTATCATCTGATATTCTCGAACTGTCTATCCCAATATCGTGTTCGCAGAAATCGTCTTTTTCCGCAAGCGTTTTTACGAAATTTATTTGCTGCAATCTCCCAAAATCATCTTATTTGCTGAGTTTTTCGAGTTTGTGGCTGAGTTTTATTTAGGTTGTGGCTGAGTTACTTTTCTTTTACGACTGAGTTATATATGCAGTTGTGGCTGAGTTACTTCCTGCGAATCTCCAAAAACCTAGGTATAAGAAATATGCATTCTGAGGAGAACAAGCATATACATTTTAAAAACACCCAAATTAACAATTGTGGGGGTGTATTCATTTAAGTTTGTTTGTGATTTGATACCCATATTTCGATAATCTTTTTTTCCAGATCTGAGTGAAAGAGAAGCTTGAACAAGAAGATAATGGAGGAGACATAAAGAAGTGATGGATTAGGCAAAGACGAGGCAGAGGAGTTCAGTAAACCTTGGAGACATGGAGGAGTTATCCCCGAATGGTGCAGCAAACCTGTATTTTCTTGTTTCTCTGTGGAAAACATACCTCAACCGTGTATTTTATATTTGACTTGTGCTATGTTTATACAACTTAGTTGTATCGTTTATATATCTCAGCCATGTCGCTTAAATAACTCAGCCATACCTCAAACATATCATAAAATAATAAATGTTTATATAACTCAACTGTTTCGTTTTGATAAGTTAGTCCTGTCGTTTATATAACTCAGTCATACCTCAAACATACCCTAAAATCAAAAATTTGAATTCAAGTACTTTAAATAGTTATATTGAAGATCCTCTTATCAATATCAAGTGAATATAAATCAACTAAAATGTGTATAGTTTCTTGAATTTTCAAGTTGAGACTTTAACTTGATCTTGAGATATATGTTCTCTTACAATTACTTATACAATTCTTACTCACAAGACTCTAACTTTAATCATTTCTTAAATCCAAAACCTCAAACCCTAAATTATATAAATATAAAGTTATAAAAATTATAAAGTTTATCTTTTGAACATTAAATCTGATATTTTCTAGTATTTAAATTTATTATTATTTAAAGTTTAAGGTTTAGGTTTAGAGTTTAGGTTTATAGTTTAGAGTTAAATTCAAATTTTAATAATTTTGGAAATTTAATCTCTAATACTTAAATATTCCATTTTAAATCTTGATTTAAATCCATAACTATATTTTTAAAATTGAACTTATTTTAAAATCAAATTGAAAAAAAATAAAATTACAATATATATTGTTTTCTTCATAACTATTGATTGATTTTAATCTAAGGGTTCAAAATGATATTTTTGTCTATCCTCAACCTTCTTTCTCATTGGTTAATCTTTTTTTTCCAAGGATCACAATTAATGGCCATTGATTAAATAAAATCTAAAGACCAAAAATTATTCTCTCTTTTTCTTACAATTGATAGGATTTAGCCTCTTCATCTCTCTCTCTCTCTCTCTTTGACATTTCTTCTTCTGCAAAAACGACGAATCCGATGAGGGAGGGAGCAGTAGGATGTCGGATCACCATACAAAACACTGGAGGAGACAAAGCTTCTTCTCTAACCGACCACCATCGAAGACGAAGACTACTCGAGTAGATTTGTCTCAGATTTTTGATTTTTTAGATTAAAGTTTTGATCTGAATGGTATAAGTCAGCCGTAACATATGTATAACTTAGTCGTAATGTATGCATAACTCAGCCGTAATGTATGCATAACTCAGCCGTAATATATGCATAACTCAGTTGTAACGTATGTGTTGGAGACTCGGTGTATGAGCTAAAGTTATCATATTCAGATGACGCACCATCAGAGTCGTCGAACACATCAAATCGGCTATCAAATTCATCAACTTCTTCGTTTTATTCGACTTCTTCATCTTCTCCGCCAACGTTCTGTTTTTCTCCTTCCAGTTTACTAGAGCAGTCATTCTCATCACGTTCGTCCTCCTAACTGAAACAATCATCACCCCCACTGTAATCTTTGAATCTACATTCCACTTCTGAGCGTTCAACTAATGAGAGTTCAACTTCTGAGAGTTCAACTTCTGAGCTAAAACTGCATAACCTTTAACGCTTCTCTCTCGAACCGTCATTTGACGTCGCCATCCTTTTTTCTCCATAATCTCCACACAGAGACGTAGATGTTTGATTTCCTTAGGCTTAGAAAACCTTGTAACTGACGAGTATTGGAGACAAAAACCGGTGGAGTATCGTGCGCCAGTGTTTTCAGAGTTTTATTCGAGAACATATAGCTCATCTTAATCTCATGACTCGATTCACTCAATTCGTAATCATCGAGTACCGACTTTGTGAGATCGTCCTGTGTTGTTCGCTCATCTATATGAAGAAATCTGCATCCTCTACTGTCTGCTACGAATACATATCTGTTTTTCTTAACCCAGTTACCAGAAACAATAATTACGGGATCCATTTTCTCTCAGAGCAGGATGAAGAAGATAGATGAGATGATGGAGAAGATGAAGAAGATGAAGAAGTTCAAAATCGGGAAGTGGTAACGTTTTTTATGACATAGCAACTAAGAACTGATGACATGGATGATGACATGGCAAATCGTTATGTCAGCCAACATAGGAACACATAACTCATGTAGCGTACCTCAGCCATAACACAGAACGTATGCCAGCCGCAATGTGAATGCTATTCTAGTAATTAATATTTTCCTAATAACCAGCCATCAATACGCGGGAAAACAATAAGTCAGCCATATCGTCACATAAATCAGTCATCAAGTGAATGCTATTCTAGTAATAAATCTTTCGCTAATAGGTCAGCCGTAATAGGACCAAAATTTCTGTTAATCCAACTTATTACGGCTGATAAAAGGTAACTCAGTCATAACAAGCTCTCTTAAGTCAGCCGAAAGTTTAGTAACACAGTCGGACGATGATCATTGAATCATCATGCGAAAATATAACTCAGCCGTTTCTAACAACATCTCAGCCGTATTTTCAAAAACCCAGTCAGTCGATGTGTAAGTCAGCCGTAACGTGTGTTTCTAAGTCAGCCGAGATCATATAATTCAGCCAGATTTCTGTTAATCATCCTTCACAGGAGGCTGACTTATAGACGTAAGTCAGCTATTTTCACAGAAGTCAGTCAGGTTAATTAAATTAGTCACAACGTACGAATAACTCAGTTGTAACATAGTTTGTAACGCTTTGCGGCTGACTTCATTAATTCGCATCAGCGAATTCCTACTTGGCGATGGTTTTTAGATGACGTGGCATGAAAAAGTAATGACATTCTTGTAAATACGTTTTTTCGCACAACATGATAGAAGGGCACGCTGGACATTTAAAAAAATATCAGTAATAAAAAAAATTTGTATTATTCTAATCTTTTGTACTAAAATGTGTGCTCAATAAGTCAACTTCCCTATAAATTTTACCTTCTTCTCTCCTTTTCTCTCTTTTGTGTTTCTTAGCTTCTTGAATCTAACCACAAATAATAAATTTCTCACTTACTCTAAAACCTAATACTAATCTCATAGATTAATATTAATGACCTAACTTCTAATTTTAATTATCACCAACCAAATTCATTTGATTTCCTTCATCTAGGATGAATCCAACACGTCCTAAGATTAAGAACAAGATGTTTCACTGTATCAAAAAATAATTTTCACTGAATAAAATTCTCTTTCACGTTATGGTAAAAGGGAGACGTTGGGTTTGGTGTTATATGACCAAGCCATTCCTCCTTTCTTTAGTATTAATTCTCTGAACAAAACAAACAAAAACAAATCGTCCATAACCTTTTTCTGTTTTTTTTTTCTTCCAGAAAACATAGATTTTTGATTTGACTGATTTTGGCTTTGGTGATAGAAAATAGAAATACCCCAATTGTATCCGAGGAATCTGGCTGATATAAAACAGCGACAACAACAGAGAGTTTAAAAATAGAAGGAAGAAGATTTTTAATCCTGACTCTATAATTCTATTTTTTCTAATTTACAAATATTTATATAAAGCCCAACAGGGATTATAATCCAATTAAAAACCGACCTTTACAAGATTACACAAATCAACCATTTTCAATCAAAGGAGCTTCGCTTATAGGAGTCACCGAGAATAGCTAAGACCCGGTGACAATCCGAGCCAATCAACATCTCGCCTAATGTCAACTCTGAGAACCGAAGCCAAAATCTTTACCACGTTTTGATGATGGTCTCAGTGACAAACGAGTCAAACTCATACAAAACAAAAAATCAGAGCTAATCAACATTGGAAAAATCTGGATTGCCTCGTCGGAAACTGGAATCGATGTCGGGAAAGGAAGATCCAAGGAAGGAAGACCGTCAGAATTTTTACGTGAAGGCCATATATGAGCTCACCAACCAACAACCCCTCCTATCTCCACGAGCATGCGCTGGTAACAAAATCAGACACCGGTACATCGCAGTTGAGCACGCCTCCGAGGAAGAAGACACTATGAAGCACCCTAGACGCCGATCGATAGGTTGAGACACACCAATACCCCAAGGATATGTCACCAGCCAAAGATGCAAAGTCGCTGAAAGCCTTTTACTTCACCACCACGTGCCTCCATATTATCGAGCGATCAAAAACGCAAGGGAAAAAGGGAACCGCTCGAGAAAGCCCTAGACGCCGACTCCTTACCAAGCTTTGGCCACACCAGAGAGCCTCCCACACGCTGGATCTAGCCGTGGATTCTTTGTCGCAGCTTGATCACCAGGAAGACACACATATCGGTAAGGGGCCAAAGATAAGATAAGAAGCCAAATAAAACATAGAAGAGGAAAGAGCCATCCAGACAGAAGACCAGCAGGCGTCGGAGGCAGACGGAGAGTGATATTGTTTCAGAGGTTTTTGAGAGAGAGTGGAGAGAGGAAAGAGAATTCACTTTTCAAGTCCTAAGTGGAGAGGAGTCAATTATTTCTACAATTCTTCTTTATCAACTTATTTTGGAATTGTAGTTCTGATTTATGTTCTTATTATTTTTTTACAAATACTAGAGATTTTTTCCGCGCTACGCGCGGATTATATATTTTAATTTATATATTTATATATTAATTTTAGTTTGCTTTATGTCATTTTAGAATTTATAGCTTTTTGTCTTTAATAATTTTCAAATGGTTTCTTAATAAATTTTACATTTTTTGAACAGAATAATAGCTGTTATTGTTTTTAAATAGTATATATAATGTTTAAACTCTATAAATATATATAAATAAATTGGACATATAAAATGGTAAGTTAGTTTGTTTTATATAAGAATATAATTTTTTTAATATTCAATAGTTATTTTGAGAAATGGTTAGAATAAACACACAACTTATACTTTGGTGACATGTATCTTATATAATCTCTTTTTAATTTATTATCTATAATTTATTATTTAAAATTTCTTGTTATAATTTATTATTTAAGGTTTATTATTAATAATTTATGGTTTATTATTTATAATTTCTTATTTATGATTAAATTTATTATAATTTTGTATTAATTTGGTAACTTGTTTTAGTATTCAAAAATATTTAATTCATCCACTCAGGGTCTGACTGGTATGACCAAATCGGTTGCAGTTGCGGGCGTTTGCGTATATGCGTGGTTGCGGTTTTAAGCGGTATTAAGAGATTTGTACTACTGGTACAATAGTTAAAAATTGTTGCGTTTGTAGAATACTTATGACTGGTTGACTACCAACTGCAACAATGATTAAATAATAAATTAAATATATTTATATTTTATATAATTATAAAAATATTAAAATCATTATTATAAATATAAAAACTATATTTATAAATTATACTATTATTTTTTTAAAAATTAAAGAAAATATTAGTTAAAGTTTTATAATATAAATTAAATATATATATACACACATATATGTATATATATATATATTGGTGTTTCTATTATTTTATTTAAAATTTTAATTAAATATTTTTATTTATATATTTATGTAGTTTTTTGAAGAAAAACATTTACCCCTTCCGCAGCCGTAAAAGCTAGTTGGCACCATCTTTTGTATTGTAGAAGTTTATAGCGGTTTGAAATAATATACAACATTTTTTATCATTGTTGCAAAAACTCAACAACCGTTATCAACCGCAAAAATGCGAGTGATAACAGGAAAACCAGTCATGCCTTTAATAAAAACAATTTGTGTAATGCACTATTTTATTATATAGATTGTTTTAATCTTCTTTTTTAGATTTTTTTTTAACAAAATTATGGTTGGTCATAAAATGTAATAACTGAATAACTTGATTGAAATTTGTTCCTTTAGTTATAGGGAAATGATATAATTTTAATTTGTAAATTTTTACTTATTTTCTGTTTTTACCATGGTTTTTTACTTTATTGATATTTTTTTGGCTTTTTTTCATTTTACTTTTGTTAATGTATGTTATGTGTAGTTTAATTGCATTGTCAAACGTAAATATGTTTTTTTTCATATTGGTCTGGACTTCAAATTATTATTATTTTAGTTTTCTTTATGTATTCTGAGAATATAAATTTATATGGAGTCTGTGAATTATTATATATTGTTAAATTAATTTAAATATTATTTCTAATTGATATATATAACATTTTTAATATGTATATTATTCTATATTTTTGATTGCTTTATTTTTTGACATACCAATGGAGTAATGGAACGATATTCAATATTTTGGCATATATAAATTGTAAGTTCCATTTCTCATATTTAATTGTTGGTTAGTTCAAAAAATTATTTGAAACCTTAATTCAAGAGATATATACATTATAAACAATATAAAAATAATTTTAAATAGCCAAAAGCGGTTTTCGGCAAATTAATCGGTGACGGTTTATTTTTTCATATGAACTCACATGTACACTCATCATATGATCGAAACGCATGTCATAAATATAGAGATTAGATATATCAGATTGTGGAATAGAGATACGAAACTGCAGACGGAGTTTCACCCTCTGTAGATTTTCTTGGCATTTATCCAATAAGCCAGTGAGGTTAAAATGATTATGAAATCACTTGTTTCACATCTGCTGTCTATACACTCTACATGAAACACATGCATGCATCCCTACATAGTCTTGACGACTTCGGCTTGCTGAGGTAATGCGAAGTTAGCTGGATCATGTTGCCTGGTAAAACATGATATCAAGCTCGATGATGAAGCCATGCACACTGTTAATTGATCTTTCGAGGTTAAGTTTTGCAAAAATCTCTTTAGAGGTGAGAATACCCAATAAAACCATACTGTAAGTCTTATATCAAAATATGATGGGGAAAACATCTTTGATACAATTTTGGTAAGGGCTCAGTTCTGGATAGGAAATGCCTATATGTCCAGAAAAAGTAGAAGAAAATCATCTTGTAAGGACCCAAAAATAATAGTTTCACATTAGAGTTGAAACTGCGGTAAGTAATTTTTAATTATATATTTAGATGTGAATGAAAAGAATCTGGTAAAACATACATAATCCCACCACCGGCAAGACTTGATATAGCAGACTAAGGCATCCTCTTTCATATTGCAAGTCTTGATTATCAGTCCCTTTGCAAGTCTTGATTTTAGGTTCCTCAGCATGTTAGCTTCAGAGTAAACTTGCGGGGCCCTGAAAAATTCACTCATCTGCTTTTTATACTTTTATTATTCGAAAGGGTGGTGTACTGTACACCGTAGCCAAACTCTAGACAGAATTTTCAGAAACAAAGATTGGCAAATGTTAGAAGTTTTGTATACCATTTGATACCAAAGACTTGGATAACATTTTAACAAAAAATATGTCATCTCCAACAACCAGATTCCTCTTGAATAATGCAGCATTTCTCCAATGGCCTAACAAAATATTAATTCAACCAGCTGAGTAAACCTCACAACAACAAAATGCTCAGTTTTCAGCGTAAACACGCACCGAGACATGAGCAATTGTCAACCAACTGACATACATTATAAGAAACCACTTACAATTTTTCTTTTTGCTTTGAAATTACTTGAGTGGTAAGTCATTTGATCACTTCTTTTGTAAGACTGATGTGCGTACGCCAACACCTAATATAACATTTCAATTAAACACATAATCCGTAAGTTATTGTTAAGGTAAGAACGGATAAACTACAAAGAAATCTCAGAAATTTAATAAAAAAAAAAACAGACTACAGAGAGTATTGTATCTTAAAACTGATTAGTAAAAGGCTCCATTTGATAGCTCATATCCCTCTAAAGAGGTTTCACTTGTGAGAAAGCGAATCGAGTGTTTCATGTCAGGGTTTCTGTCTAAAAGAGGCGAGTCATACATAGATGGTGGAGATGGGAGAATTGAAAGGGTAGTGGCCATTGGAGGGTTACTGAAATAAAAGAGAGTTTTGAAGAGTAAAAATTATATTAACATGAAGGTTGACGTTAGCTTTTTTGGTCAGAGAAAAAATAAGAGATCTGTGGAGAAGGGAAGGAAAAAGACTACTTGGGCTACATATTGGATTCCTAAGATCAGATTTCTATGGTGATCAAAGAGAAAGTTAGGTTTAAAACACTAAATAGATAAAAGACCTGGCCAGCTGACACATTTGGATCCATGTAACTTTACAGCCTCAGTATATTCAAGGAAATCAATATATGAGTTACTTTCATCTGCATCACTCTAGTGTCCATACTTACGATGAAGTTGTACTATCTCAGTGCCTTTAGGTCCTTGGTCACCAACATATAGGCCTGCAAATCAAAAATTCAAATACAGAACATATCCTAAGTTAAGTTGTCAAATAAATTCAGTTGAAGTTTGAAAACATAATGTAAATGGAACAGAGTAGAAATGTACCACAAAAACTAAGATACATGTGCTCATAAGGTAAGGAATTGTACATGTTAGTTTTTCATTGAAAACATAATTAAGAAGAAATAACGTGGGTATGCATATTTCAATTTCTGGAATCTAGAGATCTTATGCCTTTTCTTTTGCATCATGTCTGTGCATCCAAACCTCAGATAATCAGTTGAAAACATCTCCCAGTTTTACAAAAATCAGGAATGAGGAAACTCGAAAGAAACCTGTCTTATGTCACTCTTTCTGATATCGAGTTAAAAGTTCAAGGCCATATCTGTGCAAAAAAAAAGATTTGTAAATTAGTTATGGTAAAAGCACAAAATCAAGGATAATGAGTGGGTAAACACGTGTTTCTAAACATATATGTCTCTTGCGTTCAGCTCCGGTTCTGATTTGGTTAGCGTTTAAGACCTTGTTCACCATCGTACGACTCAATTTTCTCTAATTTGGGGATGCAGAAAACAAACATGATACATGGATTAGACAGAAATCCCAAAACTCCATACACTGGCGAGGATATGAATAAAGGCATCTTACCAGTGGTTCAAAAAAAGGCATCTTACCAGTGATACCCGGATTGCTCCCGAGTTGAATTGGATTTGAAAACTGGAAAATTGTATTTCTTACTGAAGTGGAGGTGAATCAAACATTTGTGAGAGATGGATGAAGGTGGGGGGGAGATCCATCGTTTTAAGAAACGTTTAGTATGATGAGAAGAAAATAAAAGCCAGTCTATTAGAGGCATTTTATTGGTCTGGATATCGTTACTGACGTAGATAACGAAGATTTGGAGAAAGTTAAAACGATGGCTATGGAGGGGAATCGTCGGAGACGGTTGAGGAAGAAGAAAACGTGGTTGTATCTATTTCATAGGGACACGATTGACTAAGAAAGTCTTAACATATGTTTTAAATGGGTCACAAACAAATTTTAAAAGCCCAAAACATTGGCCTTTGTCTGATAAAGAGATTGTGAAGTGGCAATATAAGAACATATGATTGGTAGATTTTTTATGCCTACGTGGATAGGCTGAATGTTGAGTATATAGAACTTTTAGTATAGTATAGATCAGTTACACAATTCTAGTTAATTAAGGTTCTTACATGTATGTGGACAGTGTAGTAAGTCATATATTGTTTTCTCCCTCCTGTACCAAGAAAAGAAAAGACATTAATATTTCCAAGAAAAGAACAAGATATATCTTGATTTTTTTGTTCAGGTAAATTTGTGGAATATTGCAATTTATCGAATTTTTGTATACTCTTCTTTTATCCTAAAACCGGAAATTCAAGACCTATTAAAAACTCTTCATAGGAAGATTATATTTAATTTCATAACAATTAGTTATTTCTTGGACACAAAAACTAATAAACATCAAATGCCTCTAAAATCCTCGACAAATACGAGTTCACAAGTCCTTGAAGCTTGGGAAGACAATGTCAACTTCTTGATCATCTTAAGGTCTGGAAAAAGATGTTTCACAGTATCAGCCAAGATTATTGCTGTCTTCAAGCAATGAGCGTTTTTTAAGATGTAAACGACAATATCTTTATCTTCTGATCTCCCAAAGTATCGTGACCATTTGAAAATTTGTAGACTCGACAACCGACATTCAAGAACTGGACTTGGTTGTTTCCAGCAAAACCAAGCAGTAAGCTCATTATGATGATGATGCTGAGAACAAGTAGAAGAATTAGATAAACACCATACTACGTAGTAGGTCAACTAAAAACAAACGTTTACTGAAGAAACTTACTTCCATATATGTAAGAGAGGTCTAGTATTCTTAAGTTACAAGAATCTTTGAGCAACAGGCAAAAGAGATTCAAACGAGCCTGGTTGTATAGACAAGCTTTAGATGTTCAAGCTGGCTGAAAACGAAACTATCACCATACCCACCTTCCAAAAATATTTTAATTATTAACAAATGAGATTGAAGAACTTTCAGTTGATAACTGGAAACTAATTACCTATATAGAACTTATTGTAAGACATTTGGCTGATATAATTCATCCAGTAAGCCTTTTAAGATCATGGAACTCCATATTGCTATGTGTTAGCATTTTAAGATAAGATAGATTTGTGCTTTAGAAATCTTATTGAAGAACATATAACATAGCTCAAAGAGCTTTATTTGAGTGAAAGAAGTATAAGTAATGGGAGAGACTTTAATCTTGTCTTCAAGAACAGAATATACGTAACTGTATTTCAGAATGAGAAAGGGTGAGGCTAAGGTTACAAAGCTAAAAACATAGAACATCAATATTTGTAGAAGCTACTAAGAGAACCCTAAACAAATGGGCTTAAGACACTATATTGGGCTTGATGACTTTAATTTGGGCTTGTCTCTAATGATATGTGCTTCCCTCGGCTCAAGCATATTCTTGAATACGAAGAGTGTTTCACAAAATTAAATCCTCAAGTTTGAGATACTTTAAAGAAGGAGTATCTATCTCATATCCTTGAAATTTCCAACCATCATCTAAACAAAGTGATAAACTCTGTAAAGACGGGACGACAATACTGAACTATGTTATACCGTCTCCCCCAGTATAGATCAGTGATAATTCTTTGAGAACAGGACATAAAGAAAAAAGACTTTGAAGAATTTATTCATCTACGTATGTCAACCCTTTAAAAGTCCAACGTTTTGAGAGAGAGAAAACAGACCAATGAGGGAACATCCATGAGAGTAATGTCAATGAGTTTCAAGATCACGAGCGATTTGAAGGTATAAGAACTGCTCGGAAATATGAAGTAATTGTGTGAGTAACAAGAAATTTTCAGCTTGCGTACATAGCGAGAAACTGGAATTTCTATCCACTGTTTGATATCTTCAGGTTTATAGAAATCAAGTCTCACGAATACAATTATAGGAACTCACAAATAAGAATAACACTCTTATTAATCTCTTAAGTAAAGTCACTCAAACCTTAAGCTCTGAACTACACACAAAATTCAAAAGTTATTCCACACATTACATCTCCATATAGGAACAGATAACTCCTCAACCTAATGAACTTAACATATTTTGATATTTCTTAATCCTTTTAGTAAACCATTACGCGGTAGGATTAGGAAGCTTGTATCTCAACTTATCTTCAAGCTTAATCCAACATTCTCCCTTTTAAACTTGAAACTCTTTGTCGCAAGGTCCATCATACCAATGAAGTCTCTCTTCTCCTTTAACTTGATTCTTGCTAGATCCAGCCTTTTGTTTATCTCCTGGAATATGTTCTACTTCCACTTGCCCGTTTACCACACATTATCTTATAAAATGATATGTATTGTGTATATGCTTACTCCTACCATGAAAGACCGGGTTTCTTGTTAACGCAATTGCAGTCTGATTATCTATTTGTATTATCACTGTTGCCTTATTACATCAGTCAATAAGTCTTGAAGCCATATTGCTTGTCTCGCAGCTTCTGTTCGAGCCATAAACTCAGCTTCACAAGATGACAATGCGACCGTGTCTTGTTTTTGTGAACACCAAGTGATCGGACTTTCTCCAAGATAGAAAATATGGCCTATCTTACTCTTAACATCATCTGGTTCTTTGTTGTGACTACTGTCACTATGTCCGAAAAGCTTTGTTTTCTTCAACGCTGACCGTTCAAAGCTTAATCTGTATGTAAGACTCCCACATAAGTATCTTAAGACTTGCTTTATCGCAGCTCCATGTGACTCTCTCAGACTTTGCATGTTATGACTCAACACTCCCACACAAAAAGATAGATCAGGTCATGTGTGAAGAAGATAACGTAGACATTCAATGTTCTTCCTGAATCTCGTGGAATCAATCTTTTTCTTGTTATCTGCTTTGACAACTTTAGACCAAGCTCCATTGGCGTTTGAACTTAATTGCACTTGTGCATTCAATCTTCTTCCAATTCTTTGATGCATATCGTTTCAGGTTCAACGTTATTCCTCTTTCATGCTAGCACACCTCTATACATAGATAATAAGTTAGTTTACCTAGATCGCTAATATCAAACATAATCGCCATCCTTTCTTTAAAATCCTCGATGATTTTGGCGTTAGTTCCACTTACGAATACATCATCTATGTATAATGCAACCACAAGTAGATCGCCATTCACAAGCTTGCAATAGACTGATGGTTCTTTAGAACACTTCTGTAACTGAAGCTCGCAAAGTATTTGATTTAGTTAATTATTCTAAGTTCGCGGTGCTTGTCTCAGTCTATATAGCGCCTTGTTGAGTTTATAAACTTTATCTTCTTCTCCCCTTTTCTCGAAACCCTCTGGTTGTGTAACATAAACAATTTCCTTTAGTTCTCCATGCATGAATGCGGTGTTGACATCTAGATGATGAATTTTCCATCCTATTGTTGCTGCAAGGTTAACTAGAAGTCTTATCGTTTCAATCCGAGCACCTGGAGCAAATACCTCATCAAATCGATTCCATGACTTTGCATGTATTTTTTAGCAACAAGTCGAGATTTATACTTGTTGATACTTCCATTGGTGTTGCGTTTGATCTTGAATACCCACTTCAAGCCAATCAGCTTTTCTCCACGAGGAAGATCTACCAGGATCCACGTTTCATTCTTTTCAATATAATTTATTTCCCCTTCACAAGCTCTTGTCCACTTTCTTGACTCCTTAGCTTCATGAAAGTTTATTGGTTCGTTGTTTAAGTACATTAGTATCTCTTCTCCAAGTTCCCCGGCTAGTATTATACAGTCGTCAAGATACTTTGGATTTACATGTAGTTTTTTTCTGATCTTCTTAAGGTTTGTGGTTCGTATCCTATAGTTTCTGCTTCATCAACAACGTTATGCACTAAGTCATCAATTTCAGCTTCTTCTATATTTTGTCATCAACAGCTTCATTCCTCGTGTGCTTTTAAAAGACTTATGATACCTTTAAAACTCGTTTTGTTAAGATCCAACACCTGTTCAAGTGAGGCCACGATATGTATATATTTCTTTCTAGGGAGACTCTTGAGAAATTTCTTCACAAATTTTGCTTCTTAGATGTATACTCCTAGAGAAGTTGACTTGGATGCAAGCTCTAATAGCTTACCTCCAAAGTCATCAATGCTTTCGGAATCTTTCATCTTCAGTTGGTCGGAATCTTTCATCTTCAGTCGGTCGAAATCATTCATCAAGGTCTGTAACCTAGCTTCCTTTACTCGCTCAGCTCACATGTCTCGTCTTGATGGCTTCCCATACTTGTTAGCTGTACCGAGTTCTCCTACTTGCAATATGAGCGTTTCAGGTATTAATTGAAACAGCAACGCAAAATCCATTTCATTCTTATCGCCGTTTGTTGTCTCTAAGGCAAAATCCATGTCGTTCTTATCGCCGTTTGTTGTCTCTGTCTCTATTGCTTCCCAAAAATTATGCACTTTAAGTGTAATCTTCTTCCTCATGCCCCATATGGTATAATTGGTTGAATTAAGCATGGGGCATTGTCTCGACGAAGGCCCTCCTCCTTCTTTTACTTTCCCAGTTACAGGTATGATATCACTCATGACTTCGTTTGGCTCTAACACCAAATATAGAAATCAAGTCTCACGAACACAATTGTAATAACTCACAAATAAGAATAACTCTCTTATTAATCTCTTAAGGAAAATCACTCAAAACCTTAATCTCTCATTCACTCACAAAACTCATAAGTTATGCAATACATTGACATCTCCTTATATAAGACTAGATAACTCCTAAACAAAATGAACTTAACATATTTTGATATTTTGTAATCTTTTTAGTAAACTATAACTCAGTAGGATTAGGAAGCTTGTATCTCAAGCTATCTTCCTGCCAACATCTCCGCTCTTTGGCCCTTAGTGGTGATGCCCAGATATTCCCATAGCAACGGCTTTCCCAATAAGATGTCGTTTTTTGTCGTGTATGCAGCCCCACCCGGAGGGCTTTTTATGCTTCTCCTGTTTTCTTAATAATTTTTCTATAGATGAAATTCCAGTTCGAAGACAGAAGAATTTATTTTGACAATATAAATTCCTCTTCCTTCCTTTTTTTCTTTGTCGTAACTTTATTTGAGAAAGCTGTTTTAGATCACCGTTTTGTTTGGGCTCGACCAATTCAAACTATGATTCAGTCTACCTTGAGAAGTGATAGGCTCATATTAACCTTTAAACTACTTTCTCAAATAAGAGTGTCATAGTAGTACTTACGATCAAATCCACATGGATTGGAGATCACACGGTAGACTTATGGTTTCAAGCTAAGGTACACCATAATGTAAAAAAATAGAACAAACCAGTAAATAGATATGTTGCGAAACAAATAGATAAGCGTTAGATTTAGAAAAATCAAACAAGAGATTCTGCAATCAATAGATGCAAGGGGTTGTTAATAACAATTCTAGAAGTCGAAGTCACAACTAAACATCCAGCTCTCGCTGAGATTACTATCAGGTGTCTAAATCCTTGTAAGGCAACTCTCGTTGCAGATCCAATTACTCTAGACAATCATTAAGTTCTAATTCGATATTGTTCAACTAAATCCTAGACCAACTCTCGTTGTGGATAGATATTTAGTCCAACGGGATTCAGGTTCAAGTATTGATTACACACTCGTGTCTCATAATAATCCTATGATAAAGTTCCTTGTTAGCTACTCTATAAACAAGCATGAAGAACAATACTAGTGTAGAATTCTACGAATAACTCTAGAAATCCATCAATCATCAATTCGACTGTAAGATCAAGAAATCCCTAGATTTAACATCGTGATTACTCAAACAAGATTAATAGAAAAATAATAATCAATGACTGAAAAGAAATAATGGATACATCCACATGAGTTCCAAGAAGACTCCCTAAGGAGTTTGTCTTTTCTCTTCCAATCTCAAATCAAGCTTAATAGAAAGTGTACCCGTCAAAGATGGTTTAGAAAAGATAATATAAGGTTTAGAAAAGATAATATAGGGTTTAAGATACTTTGTAAATAAGGAAAACTTCTGGACCAAAGTGCAATTCGTGGAAGTTGATAAAAACTTGTCATTCATTAAAAAGGAGAAGTTTCTTTCAACACCCACATTAGTGTAGTTCGACACCCACATTGGTGTATTTCGACACTAGGACACAACCTCAACAACTTTCTCTCGCGCGTCAGACGTACCACTCTTTAGTAAAAATGCATAACTTTTGATCGAGCCGTATGATCGACCTCAAATAGGTGGCATTATAAAGTTAACTTAATACTATATCTTGTGTCCAAATATGAGCTTCACCAGGTCCAGGTAATTTTTCTATTCGTTGCCAAACTTTTAACGCGATTGCATAGTTCTGCATCTCAAATAACTCTTAGAATCTCCAAAGTTGTCCAAAACATAGCTAGACATGAAAAAGAATCTAAAATGACTCGAAATATATATAATATATTCTATTAAGGGCTTATACCATGGTATAAAACCGATAAAACCCACGATATATCAACTCCCTCAGACTTATCATTTGCTTGCCCTAAAGCAAACATATAATAAACTTGTGGAAGAGGTCTGAAAAAGCAGAAACTCACCTTTCTTTAGAACCACTACCATCAACTCTGTAATGTTGAAAGCCATATAAAATCAGTATCAATTTTAAAAGGCACTTCAATGTACTTTGTCTTAGCTTAGCAACCTGACGATCCAGCCCACAGTTCACAAGATACCATCTCACACACCTCTATACTGACTTCATTTCTATGATAAATGTGTAAGCTTTATCTTGGGAGTATCGATCAAAGGACACATGTACTCTTAACCCATCAGGTGTCTTAACACACATGTTGTCTTCTCTGGTTTCTTTCCTCTTTCTCTCTTCTCACTTCACTCAGTCAATGAATCCCTTCTTTGAACGATATCATTTTATTTTTTAATTGACTGAGACTTTTGGACATGCTTCTATGAATCAAACTTTAGTGGTTGCAGCTACTAGCTCATGTTCACTTCTTTTTGACCTTTATCCCTTCCTTTCCATAATTTTTTTTTTCTTTTCTGCTCTGACGGGGAAAGAGAGGGGAACCAGAAACACATGGAATTTTACCTTTCATACTTGCAGGAGGAATTTGATCCAGTGTATACCAAGCCCCAAACAAGAAAATTAAGTAGATTAAGATTGGAGGTCAGTTTCGGTTTCTTCATACACTCATAGTAAGCGTGGATGTTATTGGCAGGACGATCCACTTTGGTGTTTCCATTCAGTACAACTTATTGTCAGTAACTCAGAAAATTGTGCTAGAGAGTGGTTAGGCAGTTAGTTCCAAGAAAAAGTTCATCATCTCCAACTGAATCTATTTTGACTCTATAAAACGATACACTGACACTCAAAACATAACACAATATCAGTAGACACCTCCTCCAGACCTAACCACAATGTTACCAGTGTTATACAACCAGTGTTATAAAATCTGAGATTGGCGAAATAAATTGATAAAAAACTGTAAAAATAACAAAGCAAACGCGATTGTGCCTGCCGTCAAGAGTGAGGGTCGATCGACATAGTTAAGTGCCAATCGATGCTCGTATGGAGTAGTGTCGACCGTCACTAGCCAGTTATCAGTCGATGCTGGTGATCTATTCGTTTTCTTTGTTTTTTTTTCTGTCTATGAATGGTGTTGCTCGATGATGCTACAGTGTCGCTCGACACTATGTTTAGAGTGGTGTCAATCGCTGCTTGCAGGCTGTCATTTGACACTAACCTCTTAGACTTACAGATCGCACTACTAAGCTCCTTCTCTTGCTGCTGCTGGTGCATCCGGAACACAAGGGAAGACAGTAAGTAAGAAGGTAAAAAACGTAGACTAAACTCCACACCTAGTCTAATGGTGAATCAATCACTCTCCGGCAACAACGCCAAATTTGATATGCTCATCATCATAGTACTTAAGGATGGAATCCACAGATATTGAGGATCACACAATATCCTTATGTTTTCAAGTTAAGCTAAGCCAGAATGAAGAAAACAATAAAACAAAACTGTAAATAGATAAGTTGCAAAACAAATTGATAAGCATTAGATCTAGGGAAATCAAACAAGAGATTCAGAACTGCAATCAATAGATACCAAGGGTTGTTAAGAATGATTCTAGAAATAAAATTCAAAAGTAAGCCATCTAACTCTCGCCCATATTACTATCAGATGTCTAAATCCTCGAAAGCCGACTCTTAATGCGGATCCAAATACTCTAGACAAGCATTAAGTTCTAATTTGATATTGTTCAACTAAATCCTTGACCAATTCTCGCTGTGAATGGATATTTTGTCCAACAAGATTTGGATTCAGGTATTGATTGTCCTCATGTGTTTCAAAATAATCCCATGATAAAGTTCGTAGTTATATACTCTAAAAACAAGCCTAGTGTAGAACTGTACTAAGAACCCTAAACATTTATCAATCATCAATTTGACATTAAGCTCAAGAAATTCGTAGATCTAACAGGGTGATTAATCAGGCAAGATTAACAAAAACATAATCAAAGAATGAATAGGAATCATGAATAAATCCACATGAGTTCCAAGAAGATTCGCTAAGGAGTTCTTCTCTTCTCTCCCAGTCTCAAATCAAGTTTAAGAGAAAGCGTGACAGTCAATGATGGCTTAGAAAACATAATATAAGGTTTAAGACATCTTCTGGAATCTTTTGTAAATAAGAGAAACTTCTGGATCAAAGTGTGATTCCTAGAATTTGATTAAAACTCGCCAGGCATTGATCAAAAGGAGTGTCGTTCGACACCCATATTGGTGACGTTCCACACTCTTATACGTCAGACGTACCACTCTTCAGTAGAAAGTGCATGACATTTGATCCAACTGTCTGATCGACCTCAAAAAGGTGGCACTGGAAAACTAACTCAATTCCATATATTGTGTCCAAATATGAGCTTCATCAGATCCTGGGAATTCTTCCATCCGTTGCTAAACTTTTTACGCGACTGCACAATTCTACATCTCAAATAGCTCCAGAATCTCCAAAGTTACCCAAAACGTACATAGACCTGAAAGGACTCTAAAACGACTCCAAACATATATAATAGACTCTATAAAGGACTTATACCACAGTCTAAAATATGTAAAAACTATGGTATATCAAGAAGCGGGTAACATGCCACCGTTTTTAGTGTTAGCAGGCCTAATGATTGTGTTGCCTCATGTACCGTGTCAGTATAAATAGAGAGCATATCCATTGTTTCATTTCATTTTATCTCACGGTTCTCACAATATAATTCCCTAAATCTTCTCTTTCTTCTTAGTGTTCTGCAGCCTCTATTTTCCAATCTGCTGTAGCTTTTGCGTTATGTTCCTCATTCTCCTGGTTGTCCTTCATAGTTAGACCTGGGCAAAGTAAACATAAAGATTCCCATATATGACGATTCATTCGCTGTTGAATTGTCTGAGAAGTCACATGATCCATGCAGGGTTCTAGATGAGATGAAATCCGCACAAACGATGTCTCAGGAAGCAGTCAGAGTCCCTGACGAAGCGAATCTAGTTCAAATGGAGTTAGTTCTCACCGCCGAGGTGTTAACAAATGAGGATCCTTTGAAAAATGTTACTTTGGTGTCCATCGAGGAGGAAGGTGATATTGAAATCAAACTTGTATAACAAAGATCAAGAATACACTTTTATTGCTTTAGAAACTAGCTCAAAACTAAAGCTCTCTCTCAAATCTCATAAGTTGTATCACATCATGATACCTCCTTATATAGCTATTATAATTTCCTAAACTCATTAGGTAACACATATTCATTTTTCTTAATCCTAAACTCATTAGGATAACTTATAACCCAAGTTAACTTCAAGCTTAAGTAAACATTCTCCTCCCTTAAGCTTGAAATCACCATTCTTCACTTCTTGAACTCCAATGAACTTTCTAATCTCTTTGAAGTTAAGCCTCCCAAGCGCCTTTGTTAAAATGTCAGCCTTCTGCTCCTTTCCAAATACAAGTTCAACGTCCACAAGGCCATCTTTGACGCATTCTCTTATAAAATGAAACCGTTTATGTATGTGCTTGTTTCTACCATGAAATACTAGATTCTTGGTTAAAGCAATTGCGGATTTGTTATCAATACGCACTGCTTCTTTCCTAGTTTCATTAACTTAATCTCCTCAAGTAGCTTTTGAAGCCATATCGCCTGTTTTGCTGCCTCTGTCGCCGCCATGAACGCCGCCTCGCACGAAGACAACGCAACCGTATCTTGCTTCGTTGAGCACCACGAAAACTGACACTCATTAAGGTAAAAGACATGTCATGTTGTGCTTCTGCCATCATCAGGATCCACCTTGTAGCTACTATCACTATAACCCACGAGTCCTTTCTTGTTCTCACACTTGTAAAACAGTCCCAGCGAGCAGTTACCTCGAAGATACCTTAGCACCTGTTTTAAAGCTGATCAGTGTGATACCTTTGGATCATGCATATATCGACTTAATACCCTGATGCAGTAGGCGAGATCAGGCCTTGTATGAATCAGATATCGAAGACACCAAGTATTTCTTTAAAGATCCTTCTTGTTAATTCCTTCTTCCTCTGTTGCTTTAGACAACCTCAGACCGGGATCCATTGGTATATGAACCATATTGCAGTCATTCATTACCGATTCCTCTAGTATCTTAGAAGCATACCTTTTTGGTTTTAGAATTATACCGTCTTCCGGTTGAATTACTTCAATTCCAAGATAGCAGGTAAGTCTTCCAAGATCACTCATCTCAAACTTGGTTGCCATCTCAGCTTTGAACTCTCATATAACATCCAAACTTGATCCCGTGACTAGAAAGTCATCCACGTAGACTGCAACTAGAAGTAAACTCCCTCTCGTTTCTTTTCTGAACAACGATGGCTCCTTAGAACATTTGGTGAAGTTCAACTCTTTGAGAATGGACTTTAACTTGATATTCCAAGCCCTTGGTGCTAGTCTCAAGCCATAAAGGCCTTATGCAATCTGTATACCTTTCCCTCGCTGCCTTTCACCTTCAAACCATCAGGTTGTGACACATAAACTTCTTCATTCAAATCACCGTGAAGAAACACCGTCTTCACATCAAGATGATGAATTTCCCAACCATTAGACGCTGCCAATGCAATGAGAATATGTACTATCTCTATTCTAGCTAGAGCAAAAACTTCTTCAAAGTCTATGCCATGACGTTGTACATAACCTTTCACTACGAGCCTTGCTTTGTACTTGACTATGCTCCCATCTGTATTGAGTTTGAGCTTAGAAACCCATTTTAGTCCAATGACCTTGCAACTATTAGGAAGATCAACGAGTGTCCACGTTTTATTCTTCTTTATTGATGTGATCTCGTCTTCACATGCTTCTCTCCAAACCTCTTCCCTTTTTTGCTTCATTCCTATCCCATGGCTCCTCATTGATCAACATGAGCATTCTCTCGGTTTCTTCTACTTCAAACAGCAATACATAGTAATATAAATTGCTTGGTTTGGTACTTACTCGAGAGGATTTTTTTAACACTGGTTTTAACTCTGCTTTGGGGTCCTCTGTTTCGCTGTGATCTTCTACTTATGTGGCATTTGTATCGCTACCATCATCTTCCCCAGTCACAGTCTCACCATTAATAGCTTCTCTCCCACTGCTATGAACTGGGAGCATAATGTTTTCTTGCTCATCACGTGTCTCCCTCTCCATAATGTTTCAGTTCCATTTCTTATCTTCATTGAAGATTACATCTCTAGTAACTACTACCTTGCGAGTGTTAGGATCATATAACCTATAGGATTTTGATCCTGGTTCGGTTCCAAGGTGTACTAGCTCTCTAGATATGTCGTCTAGCTTCTTAAGATTGGAGCTTCACTCTTTGCATAGCAGACACAGACAAACAAACGTAGGTGTCCTACATTTGGCTTCTTTTGCTTGAAAACACTCGTATGGTGTAGCTGTCTTCAAGGTTCGAGTTGCGATTCTGTTGATCAGTATGTCGAGTGTCTCACTGCCTCTCCCCACAAGTAATTTGGTACCCTCATGTGTTTCATGATGCTTCTCGTCATCTTCATCAACGTCCTATTTCGTCTCTCAACGACACCATTATGTTGTGGAGAGTATTGTGCAGTTAGATGGAGTTTTATCCCATGATTATCTCAGAATACTTGGAACTCCTGAGAGGTAAACTCACCACCCCTGTCCGTGCGTAAAGTTTTGATTGTAGTTCTTGCTTCTTGTTCAACAAGCTGTTTGAATTTCTTAAACCTATCAAAAGCTTTGCTCTTCTCTTTCAATATAACTGACCACATGTACCAAGAATGATCTTCAATCAAAACAAATATATATTTTTTCTTTCCATCTGTTGGTGGTGATATTTGTCTGGAAAGGTCTCCATGAATAATCTCAGTATATGTGAGGCTCGGTATGTCGTTGCCTCTGGGAATACCGCTCTTTTTTTTCCCATAAGACATGAAGCACACCTTTCTCTTTCAACTGATATGTTGAGCTTGCCGGTGATGATCTCTTTGTCCATCGTTGACTTCATAGTGTCTATACCAATGTGTCCAAGCCTTGCGTGCCAGATAGCAGAATCAGCGATCCTTGTAAGTTGAAGACACTTCATGCTCTTGACCTCCATGTTTACTTTATACAGACGATTTTTGACCTTATTGACATCACCAACAAGTTTCCATCTCTATCATAAAGGGTTAAGTAATCGTCATCCTAACATCACAACCAGATTCCGCAGCTTGACCAAGGCTACTAATATTGCTCCTCAAGTTTGGTATAAAGTACACATCGGCCAAGATCTTTTGCTTGCCATCCTTAGTAATAAAAAGAATTGATCCCTTTCCTTTTATATCAATGTGAGAATCATCACCAAACCTTACTTTACCTGTAATCCTTTCGTTGATACTTCTAAAATACTGACGACTGCCAGTCATGTGGTTGCTTGCTCCATTGTCTAGGTACCAGATATTAGCACTATCCAAATGCGTTTCAAACTTGCTTGGCATGACGTTCCTTTCATTGGGAAGAACTACCTCGTGCATCATCAACTCCTCAGCCTCGTGTATGCTATCATTCTCATTCTCTTGCGTTTCTCGGAGTTTAAGAAAACGGTCGGGACAATTGTAGGCGTAATGTCGAGTCTTGTCACACCGGAAGCACACCACACGAGATGTATCTCTTCCTTGTTTCCAATCACCTCCTTGTGCCCAATCACTGAGATTATTAAAACGCCCACGTCCCCTTCCTCTAGAGTTAAAACGTGCTCCTTGTCCTCTACCTCTACCATAGTTTTCTTGATGATTTTGATTTTGAGAATCCATGTTAGTATAAATAAGTTTTCCTTGATCCTCCTGTTGATCTTCATCTTGGATTCTCTCCTCATAAGCTTTTAACCTACCGACATAATCCTCAAAGCTCGTCGTGTTTAGGTTAAGAACTTTTTCAAGCGCAAGTATGATGTGTATATATTTCTTTCTTGGAAGAATGCTCAGAAATGTCTTTACAAGTTTGGGTTCTTCAAGAGCTTCGCCCAAGGCTGCTGATTTAGAGGATAGCTCTGCAAGTTTCCCTGAGAACTCATCTAAGGTATCTGTATCTTTCATCTTCATTCTATTGAACTCATCAATTAGTGTCTGCAACCTTGAATCTCAAACCCTGTCTGCTCCCACGTGCCTAGCTTTTATCTCTTCCCATACTTCTTTTGCAGTATCAATATTACCAACTTGTAGGATTAGGGTTTCTGGTATTGATTAAAACAAAAGTGCTTGAGCCACATCACTTTTGTCTTCATCGTCTCTCCCTGGTTCTATGATCTCCCAAACCTTATGCACCTTAAGCGCAACTTTCATACGCATGCTCCATACCGTATAATTAGTGGTATTGAGCATTCGATATTGTATCGTTCAAGGACCACTCTCCTTCGTTCTGTTAGTAGTCACAACTAACTTTCCCATGTCGTTCTCTTCTTTTTCTTCTCTTCAAAAGGTCTTTCTTTTGATTTCAATAAGCTCTGATACCAAATATTGAAATCAAACTTGTATTACAAAGATTAAGAACACAATTTTATTGCTTTAGAAACTAGCTCAAAACTAAAGCTCTCTCTCTCTCGAATCTCATAAGTTGTATCACATCATGATACATCCTTATATAGCTATTATAATTTCCTAAACTCATTAGGTAACACAAATTTTTTTTTCCTAATCCTAAACTCATTAGGATAACGTATAACCTAAGTTAACTTCAAGCTTAAGTCAACAGGTGAGCAGCCACCCTCTGGTTCGATGATAGACACTCAAGGGGTCGAACACCCATCTCTACTCCCTGAGTTCGTTTAGGAAAAGCAGATCATCAACCCAGCTGCTAAACTAGTCATCGAGAGGAATGATCTAGCTGCTGCTAAATGTGTGTTGGATGTGGGAATAGTGCCACCTCCTCCAAATAGATCTCATATCCAAATTTCTGACAAGATCAAAAAGTATTATTCAAAAGAAACTCCACTGGTGAACAACCCTGATGCACATGCCGACTTGTTCTCTCAGATCAGGGGCGGGATACAGAGCTTACCTGAATTTTCAGAGTTAATGTTTGTAGACAAATACCAAGAAACGGCTTGGCCGGAGTCCAAGTAATCAATTTTTTTCTTCTTCATTCCTTTACTTGTTTGTTCCATTCCTGACCCCTTTTTTATCTAACTATTACACATCCCACATGAACGCTACGATGGTAGATTATGATACTGTTAATCTTTTGTAACCGCTTGTGTTACACAAATATCGCAGTGTGTTACACACGGATATGTTAATCTTCTACAACCGTTTGTGTTAAACAAAGATCGCAGTGTGTTACACACGGGTACGACATAAAGAATAAGATAGATGTTTCAGGCTTATTCCAGAAGGTTTCTACTATTTTTTACTTGTCTGGAAATACTTTGATATTATTGAGATTCTGTGTTTTTTGTTTACAACAAATGATTGACCTTTATATAGAGATCGAATCATTATGAAGAGACACAACTCTTCACACTAAAAGACATAACATGAAGAGTTATAACTCTTTGTGTAATAACTAACTAATTTAAATGTACTAAGGAGAGATTAGATTATATAGTTTAACAGATACTACATTGGCTTAGAAAACCGATGACCTTTGTAAGTCCGAGGAAGCTGTTAAGCTGAAAAAGAGTGACTTCGTAAATCCAGGGCAGAGATAAAAGGCTTTTACTGACAAGGCCGTAGAGAATATTCCCGAAAAGAATCAAGCTGTTACCGAGCTTAAGTCAGGCAACGAAGAAGCTTGCCAATCGGAGAAGGCCTTGTTCGATTCTAAAATGATGGTGAAGAAGTTGGTGTTGGAGCAAGAAGCTCTCATGCAGACTCTAAAGAAAGAGAAAGACCATATGAGAGAGTCTCAAGAAACGGAAGTTTCTTGGCAAAACAACGTGTAAAAGCCAAAGTGAGGACCAAAAGTGTCATTCAATTTGACAAGTTCCACAATCACATGGCCGATGAGGAGATTTCACATCGGAAAATGCTTCTCCTTAGTTAGGCTTCCAGGACGAAGAGGGGCCTTGAAAAGTTAATTGCAAAATGCTTGAACATTCTGAAGGAAGTGATGGACCAACTGGTTTGTGATGAAGCTAAATATGAAAATAGGTTGACGATATGGAGGTAGAAGATATTGGAAATGATGAACTCTCTCTCTCTTCTTTTCTCAGTAACCCGGTTGCTGATGTTCCAACGCAAGATCAAACCGTCATCGATCAGCAGGTGGATATGAAGCTAATCCAGGCTGAAGATCTTCAAGGGGAGGCTAGGATCGAAGACCCAATCCAGGAAGTCGATCACTACCGAGGTGCAGAAGATCCTTCTACTGTGTTTACCAAAAAGGGCATGCTGCCGAGTCTACTGAGAAGGACCTCGAACAAGAAGATCAATAGAATTATAACTTCTGTTTTTTTTTGTAGTGGTTTCTCTTTCATAATCTTCTAGTTACCTCGGCATTTAGCCTTTTTACAATTAATTGGCTTTAATATATTCATTCCCTTACTATCTGTTTCAGCGTTTTAGTTTCGAAAAAATATCGTTGTGCCTTCCGATATCATAACTGCCAACTAAGTGCTGAGTCATGGCATATATAACTGGTGAAAATATATACATTGATTGGGTGTCTAGTCAGGACATAATCAACATGTCACGAACATCAAGTCTGTACAATACAATATTTCAATATAGTTTGAGACTAGCACAGTACTTGGTCGTTCTCGTATTTGAGGGACTAGTAATGCTTTAGTTCTCTGTTCACCCGAATTTATTATGTCATATTTATGAGCCGTTCAATTCATCGATCACTCGCAAATGTGATGTGCGTGCATCGTCTGGCCCAGGGAGTTTATATTGATGCTGGTTCATCGTACAATTCAGAAGATGTGACTTAGAATGTGATTCATTGAAATTATTCATCTCGGCGGTCTATTTGTGACAGTGAAGTGTCTTTCAACTCAGCATCGGACTCACACATATATATATGATTCATATATATATATATATATATATATATAGTTGAACCCGTAAGGGATGCCTACTTACCCCCGAAGAGGATCAATCTATTCATAGTTTATTTTTACCTCCTTGTGTGATTTTATTTGAAGTATCATTTGAGATTCTTGGATTTTCATGACCTCTGCACTGCTTATCCGGATGAAGTCTCAATTCAGTAGACGCGGTTTTGATTACTATGAAGATATTGTAAGGACCTTCCTAGTTGGTTCCAAGCTTGCTAGCCCTCCATTTTTTAGTGTTTTTGAACACTTTTCTAAGAACAAGGTCGCTGAGTTCCAAAGGTCTTTCTCAAACTTTTTGTATTGTAGTAGCTCTTGGCAAGGTGTAGAGAGTTCTGGATTTAGAGGAGTGCTTCATCTTGGCGTTCTTGTATCTCATCCAAGGCTTCGAGCATCATTTCTGTATTTAGTTTAGTATGTTTAGACATCTTAGATCGTTTGAGAATAGGGATATTAACTTTGGCAGAAGCAATCGCTTCCACTCCGTAAGCCAAAGAGAACGACATTTTGTTAGTTACTCCTCCCCGCGTTGTTGTATGTGACTAGAGGACACAATCCAGCTCGTCTGCCTAGTGCCATTTCTTAAGGTCAATGCACTTCTTTATGTCGTCAATGATGTTTTGTTGGTCGCTACAGTTTATTTGTTACCTTGAGGGTATCTCAGCATGGATGTGCTAAAATAAATCCTCCATCTTTCGCAGAATCCTCGAAACTTGTTGGAGGTGAACTAGGAGCCATTGTTGGTCACGATCTCGTACAGATGTCCATGTTGGCATATGATATACCTTCAGACGAACTTCTGCACTTCCTTATCGGTAACCTGGACGACGCTTTTGTCTCCACCCTTTTTATGAAGTAGTCAGCCAGCACAAGTAAGAAACGCCGTTACCTTGAAGTTGGTAGAGGGCCAACTATATCCTTTGCTCATTGCATGAAAGGGTTAGGAGCGGTATTTATTCTTAATAGTTTGGTTGAACAATGAATGTTTGGAGCATGTCTCTGACACTTATCTCATTTTGAGGTGTACTCTTAGCAATCTGCAACCGTCGTTGGCAAAAAAAAAATGACCATGTCCTTTAACCTTTAGGGCTTCAGTTTTTTCGCCAGAGTGATTACATGCTGCTCTTTCTTGAGTTTTGACCATGACCAATCTAGTTTCTTCTTCGTGGAAATATATTAGTAAGACCTTGTTGGCTGTCAAGTTTACCATCGATGAGGACATAATGGGCGCTTCATGCTTCGAGCCTATGTGATTCCCACCAGTCATCCGGCAGCATGCCTTCAGAAAGGTATTGTATGGTTGGAAGCCTCCAATCGGTGGTAGTGAATTCAAAGTCATGATCAGGAGATTCAGTATCCATGTTAACTGACTCGGGTTCGGCCGTTATGGGAGCGACAATATCCGCTTTATTCGGAGGCCAATATGGCGCTCGGCTTCTCATTCTTTTGGAATGGAATGGTCTTCTTTATCTGATCATTGTAGCTACTTCCCAGAACAGCAAGTGAATCTGTACGTACATTTTTCTTCCCGCAAAACCTTCATGAGCTTGAAGAACTCAATTTCTTTTGAAGGATCTTGAATGACCTTAAGGTAGCGTCCATGCGTTTGTTTTTAGCGTCATAGTCCTCGCTGTACTGGTTAGCGATGATTGTGAATCACAATAGGCATGGATACGTCTACCTTTTACTGCCTTTGATAACCTGACTCCGATGATAAGAGCCTCGTATTCACCTTCATTGTTGGATGTTGGAAATCCAAAGCGAAATAATTGCTTGATAAGTTCCCCACTAGGTGTTTGGAAATGAACTCCGACTCCGGATCCTTTATTGGAAAAAGAACCGTCAACAAGTAAGATCCAGTTCTCGCTGGGAAGGATAAAGTCTTATTATGAAGTCGCCAAGTTCATGTGACTTCCCAGACTATCAATTTTGTAGCTGATGTTATTTTCGCTAAACTCGATGGCCCACTTTGAAAATCTGTCATTCTGGTTTGCGTTATTACGGAATGGAGGGGATGATTAGTAAGAATGAAGATGGAGGGATATTGGAAATACAGACTGAATTTCCTCGCCGAAGTGAACACAGCAAGAGCCATTTTTCGATTTTGAATATTGTGTCTCAGCATCAGTTACTCGTTTTCTGGTATAGAATATCAATTTCTGCTCTCCGGTCTTCTTTTATGTGGACACTTCTGGTCGTGAGTGATGAAATTCTGATGTAGAGATACAACGTATCCCCTTCGTGATGTTTGGCTAACACGTGTGTTGTGGTTATATATTGCTTGAGCTGCCCAAATGCTTCTTCACATTTCTCGTCCCTGATAAATTTCTTGTTTCCTCGAAGGAGGTCGTATAAAGTGGGAATTTATAAATGGATCATGAGATGAATTGGTTGAGGTCTGCCACTCGTCCCATCAAACGTTGTACTTCTTGGCTGTTCTTTAGGCTTGGGAGATCAAGGATTGCTGATATCTATTTGAAATTTTCCTCGATGCCTCTTTGAGTTACCATGTACCCTTAGGATTCTCTAGAAACTAATCCAAAAGTATACTTCCAGGGTTCAGATTCATGCCGTAATCGACAGCAATTAGAGAATTAACAAGCATATCATCAGTGTATACCTTCATTTAGACAACAAGTTTGTCAGCAAACATTTTGTTGACCAGATATCGTTAAGTTTCCCCTGTATTCTTCAGTCCGAAAGGCATGACCTAGTAGAAACAGGTTCTGCGATCGGTTATGAATGCAATCTTCTCGATGTCGTCAGGATGCATCATGATCTTGTTGTACTCGGAGAAGGAAACCTTGAATGTCAACAATTTGTTGCATGCCATTGATTTGACAAGGTGATCAATAAGCGTAAGAGGAAAGCTGTCATTCGGAAAATGCCTTGTTGAGATTCGTCAAGTCGATGCAGATTCTCTATTTGCAGTTTTTCTTCTTGACGACGACCGGACCAGCCATTTTGGGTAACTAACTTATGTGATTAATACTGCTCCCAGAAGCCTTTCAACTTCATCGTTGACCGCTCTTGATCTCTCTAGGCCAAGATTTATCCTTTATTCTTAATTGGTTTGAAAGTTGGATCAACGTTCAGTTCATGATTTGTAATAAAACGATCGATTACTTTCATGTCGGTCGTGGACTATGAAAAAGTTGAGAAGTTGCCTTTGAGGAATGTGACAATATCCCCTTTTATATTGTTGGCCAAATACACACCGACTCTGATAACTCGATCCTGATTTTCTTAATCAATGCCGATCTTGACAATTTGTTCCTTCTGTAGGTAAAACTTTTCAATTGCCTTGGTGCCTGGCTTGAGACGAAAGCTGCTTTTTACCTTCATTTAGACACTCAGGGCTTCCTGGAAGCTCTCTGATTTCCTTTGAGGGTGAAAAACCTCCCATCTTTATTTGGGAACTTTGCACATTGGTGATTGATACATACTCAAATTACCCTAAAGCTATTGATTACTCTCTTAAATAAGAGGTTCAACTGTAGTACATAGGGAACGAATCCACAGAGAGTGAGAGCACACAATATATTTGATAATCAACTTAGTTAAGCTAGGCAATTAATAAGACTTTTAAATAAGTAAATAAGAAAATAGTTGATTTGTAAACAAGTAAGAAAAATAGCTAATCTAGGGTTTTTAGGTAGTGGACTATAATATATAGAAGCCAAAGGGGTTTTCAATTGTAGAACACTAATTCAATTGGTAAAGATATTAAATTATATTTATCTTATGGCTAAGCTCAGAGTCTACAACTTTCGTGTTAAAATTCAGAATGACCATCTCTCGATGGTAAGCAAACGGCATCGATCGATGGTAAGCAAACGGCATCGATCGATGGTAAGCAAACGGCATCAATCGATGGTAAGCAAACAACATCGATTAATGGTAAGCAAACGGCATCGATCGATGGTAAGAAAACGACATCGATCGATGGTAAGCAAACGACATTGATTGATGGTTTTGATAGTCAAACATTAAACGATCAGATTTGATTGGTTCACTTAGAATCACTAGAAAATTCTCTCGATTGTCCTTAGTAATTTAAGCTCAACATGATTTATTCAGGTAATGTTCATACTCTCACAATGTCAATTATCCTAAGATTAAGGTTTTAGTTAGCTACACTAGAACACAAGCAATAAGCACAATTCTATGGACAAATCTAATAATCATCATAGCAATTCTATTTTTTGGCTAATCCATTAAAATCTTTAATAGACCCTAAATCTAACAAGTTGACTACTTAAACATAGCTAAGCAGAACATAATCATAAACATGAAATAATGTATAAGATAAAGAATAGGGATAGAAACTGGAGTTCCAAAACAAAGTTTGAGAAGTCTTGATCTTCTCCCAAAAAACTCTAAGCTACTATGTTTGTTAGAAAAGTATCAAAGCTTGAAAAAATTCATCATTTGCATAAAACACTAGCAAAGACCATATAAACTAGGTAAAAGAAATCTTGGGGCAATCTTGTAATTTCTGCGACTTAGGCTTCAAGTTGGATACTTTGTGAATTGGGCTTATGCGCGTCGAACATTGACTGACGGCAAGTGTGCATCGTCGATCGACGCAATACTCCGTCTCGACTCGTACTTTCTGAATTTGACCAGCTACGGGGTTCCTCTCTCTCTCTCTCTCTCCCTCTCTCTCTCCCTCTCTCTCTCCCTCTCTCTCTCTCTCTCCCTCTCTCTCTCTCTCCCTCTCTCTCTCTCCTTCTCTCTCTCTCTATGAGGCTTTTTGGAGCTCAGAGAGAGAGAGAGAGAGAGAGAGAGAGAGGGAGAGAGGGAGAGAGAGAGGGATATGGAGAGGGAGAGAGAGAGAAGGAAATCAGAAGCACATAGAATTTTACCGTCCAGAC
>CAJHQP010004446.1:0-55296 GCA_905132765.1 Moricandia arvensis | reverse complement strand
CTGTTCAACGTATTCTCCTAGAGCCAACATTATGATGGTAAAGGCTGCCATGCAGCACTTTTCATCTTATATTGGGGATCCTCAAAGAACCAGTCGAAGCGACTTAAGATGAAATATAAAGAGGTGTTACACTTGAGGGCTATGTTAGATATATTGAGAGAGCTTAATCGCTTGTGTGAGCATAAGGAGAGATTGATATTCTATTGTTAGATAAGGCATAAGAAAGTGTGTTGGGAATACATTCTAATTATATCGATCACACTATAAGTTGGACATTTCTCGATGACAGATGACTGGTTGGCTCAGCACAGGCTCTCTGTCGGGCATAGGAGGTTATGCTAGTAGAGATTAAAGACAGAATATATTGTGATAAAGGTGGCCTCCTTTCAATAAAAGCGGGGATGTTCAGTAATAGCAGCTCACTTCTCTAATGTAGTTGAGATAGTCGTCGTATATTACCTGAATATGCTCACACTTTGTAGGCATGAAACCAACAGATAGAGGTAGGGAGTTGGATTATTGACCAGATTAATTACCCAATATATACATCAAGTATAGGATCTCGTCGCTTTGAATTGAGTATGTACTCTCTTATTATTAATCTCCTAAGTGGTGTTAGTGGAGGTCGAGGTTAATTTGTGTTAGAGTGTGGATTGATAGCAATGTGTCTTTATTAGTTAATTTTGAGGAACTTTTGAGAGGTTTCTCGTTAACCGATTAATCATTATAAGAGGTTGTCTCATAACGAGCTGAGAAGACGCGTTAAACGTTTAGATCTATGTTTTATGTTTTTAGAGATTCTTTCAGTGCTTGTATGATTGAGGTCATCTGGTCTGTTAGAATATGAATACTCGCAGTTCTGCATTTCGCTTTTCCAATTGCTATTTTTTCTCACCTCATTTTTTCCTGATGCGGTGGTGAATGATCGCAATGTATGTATATCTTAATACGTTATGAGCTCTCGTCTGTTTTCTAGCGTGAACCGACTACTGAGGTTGTCGTGGTAATCGGATAATAGTCCACCATACACATGAGCTAGGAGACCGCCTGTCGAGATTTTTGTAAGAAGCAGAGTGGGTCTCTAGTATGGTAGGCTATACTAAAGAGGCACTTCTTGGATGTTGATGATTCCACACGTGGATAGGGCTCGGAAGTAAGAGACTCAGACATGGTGTGCCAAAGATGGTCTAATTATACCCACGAGACTCGTATACTAGTTGTGAGAGTAGCTCACTCAGTCTACTAGATATAACCCACAGAGATCGTCCAACCCAGTAGAACAAGCTATCCTTGTCTCCGACCTGCTTACCCTCGACTTATTCGTGAGCTTTATACGGTAGTTTTATAGTTTTATGACCGCGCGTTTGTTGAGCGCTACGCTTTCTATAGACTTTCTTTTTACTTTTTGTTTGAGGTTTGGAGAGAAGATAAATTCTTCTTCAGATATTTTGATTGAAAACTCCTTTAGGTTTATCCATTGATTTTTATTCTATTATTTATTCAGACGCTATGATTTGTGTGTTATTTGCTTCCATCTCTGAGTAATAATACTTTGTTAGACTTTAAGAGATTTCATGTTTCTTAAATGTCAAACCATGATAATCATGGATTGCTTTACTGAATTCTACACCAAATGTAGCTTGTAATAGCTAAGGATGCTAGAGTAGTTGGAAAAGGCACGAGTGTGTGACTGATTTAGTTTGAACCTAGAATCATAGGAATAATTTGAGAGCCACGAGAAGTGCAAAATCATTAACGGATACCCGGAACTCCTGCAATGGCACTTACATGACACTCGGCGCATATGCACAGATATTGGCTCTCATCGTAGGTTGAAGTTGGATACAATCTTGATTCGATCTTTTACAGATTAATTCTTGTCTTACAGAAGTGCGATCGTGATTTACATGGTCGATATCTACCACTCAGGTACCGCAGATTGGTCTTCTGAAATCAGGGGCACTTGAGGACTATCTCAGCAAAAGAAAGGAGCGATCTCTTAGTTTACATGCGGGATTTCTGGTGGAGAGTTCAAGAAGGCAAGGATGGAGGTCGACTCTATCTCATATTCTAGAGCTACGGAATGTGTAATAGGAGGAAATCTTTTACATGATATAGAAGGCGATGCGATCCATAAGGATTTAGAGTGTTTGAGATGTCAACTGGCTAAAGGTTCCCTGTACTCCATTATAGCTTATGGTATTGACATATTTTAGAGAGGGATATCTTAGCTGATACATATTGATACTTATTCAAAGGTTGACACCACATAGAGTCATCATTGCATCTCTTGATATATAATAATGTTAGTGTTGATCTCGATATCTCGATTTGGATAAAGGTGTTGACAGAGTTGCTACAGGACGAGTGGTCCTTCACTTTATATCGTATACAGGATGAAGCCTTTCTAGCTTTGAGTAGTAGGGCATGCCTTTACTGCTTACCTCTACTAATACATGCTGTATTTATATAATGGTTTAAGCCATCTTAGCATGATCTGAATATGCACGCTCGTGAATCCTTTGCTAGTCGTGGACATGATGAGAGTGCAGTACTCTGAGTGGATACATAATGCTGCAGTACTTGCATTCGTTATTGACCTGATTCATTATCCGATAGCAGATTGCAGAGGTAAAGCATGAACTGGTCAAGTTGAAGAGTATTGAGCAATATGATAAACTAGATGGCTGGTAGTCATTTAGATAATCTGACAGTTGGTGATTATCATCATATCTAATAGATCTATAGGCATGCTCGGCTCACACGTTATCTGCTCTGGGTGATCGGCGTATGCCGAATTCTCTCTGCAGAAATGTACTGTATATATGATCACGCTAAGATAGTAATATGCAAGCAATTCCTCAGGCGTACCTCTCGCACTTCAGTAGGTCTCTGTTGGTATATGAGAATTCATAGATTTGGCATTATTCACAGATCCGCCACTCAATAATGGCCCCTAGCATAATAGAGCCCTTGTATGGACACGGTTAGGTATTTGCTAACAGTGATGTAGCGAGACCGGTATTGGACCCCAGGTTAAGAGGATTTGGAAAGGAAATGGAATTGTTTAATAAGGAGGCTTTGAGGCTGTATATTACATGCCATGAGTTCACAATCGTAATTTTTGTTTTTTATCTGTCATAAGGCAACAAATGGACTTTGAATGCTTGGCCAGTGATCTAGTGTTGATGATGTTATGACTTCATCGGAATAGGAGACGAGCTCAGGTATATTCAGCGCGTTGGGAAGTGGAATTGGGGAAAGCGAGAAGGTTCTGAGACGAGATATGGGCTCCATGTACGTATTATTTTGCGGTATCTCTATGTCATGCGCGGACTCCTTAGTATCGTGCTCCGTGGTCTTATGTGTCTGTCGATACTATTGTAGAGACCACTGTATTTGTTATGGGGCCTACTAGTCTCTCGTCATAGGTTTTGGCGACACATCCACACCCTCATTCACATAAGGTTGCTTCCTTAAAACTTGCTTTAAATTTGAACCTTATACTAACCATACTCGGGAATTTCATTTGCGTCACTTCTTCGATTAGGGGTGATTTGTCTGAAAACGCTTCTGCATTGGGTGTGGAAATTTGTTAGAAATTGGGTGCTTTCCCAGCTGGGGACTTCATCGGACTTTAATTGTGACCACATCCGAGTCCTTATGAGGGGATTCCTAGTATCTACCGAATCGCCTTGACTCGATTTTGGTTAATGCAGTCCGTGCTATACCGCTGTTCTCTGCATGAGACACCTACGAAGTTTTTGGTGGTATTGTGCTTCCCATCTGATCGCAGAAAAATCTTCTATTAGATGTTTGGTAAGCATTGTATAGTGAACTTTTTCTCGTTGCCGTCAGTGCTATATAGACCGAGCCTTTGTGTTTTATTACGCAATATAGTGCTAAATTTCACTCCACAGGTGCTTTCTATATATCAGATATTTGTGGATTCGAACTTTAATATGGAGGGCTAAGTCCGATGCTTATCATTCATAGTAAGATTGTGGCAGTGGTGAGGGACAGACGTCGTCAGGTGACTCATGAGCCTACAACTTCTGAGGCTATCTAGATTGAGGAAAGCAAGACTTGGAATTATGTGGGATTGTTCAATACTCTTGCGTCTTATAGCTCTCCTCTTCAACTCAAGCGAATAAGTAGCCTCGTTTATGTCACGCAGAATAACTGGGTACGCACCATTAGTGGAAGCATTGCCAAGACCCTAGTGCAACTGTAGTAAGGCATAGGTAGGGTAGGGTGCTGTATGTAACCCGTTGCATTAATTGGTACCTATTCTGGAAGTAGATGCACACTGTTCTGCGGATTGTCTAGAATCGTTTGTACATGAACACTATAATCTAACAGCTGGGCCCTTTTCCTGACAAATACCGTCTGTTGGATGGGAGCTACGTACGATCTATAATGGGCTTTCTGCAGCTTCTCGCGGCACGAACATATAGACAGTGTAATGTAGTTTGTGGACATGGTGTCGCTTTGATGATGGAGTTGCCATTATTCGAGGTGTTATCTCTTTATGGGCTTTCAAGGGAGGAGGCTGACCGAGGATCCAGCTTGGGGACCAGGTGGCTGGAGTCGGATAATAGCTACTTCTCAGTTAGTTTGTTGTGTAATAAATAACCTACGCTAATCCGCGACTCAGGGCTATGAAGTTGCATGCTGATCACGAGCATTACTGACTTACCATTGTCATCTATCTTACTCGCGAAGAGGAGTAGCCGACATACGGTAATTGGAGACAATATGCGATACACAGTTGGAGTAAGTATGGCATTCGTGGCATTGGAGTTAGGCTGTGGCGATTAGTACCTGCCTCTCTTCCTTAAGATGAAGGAGCAAGAGACATGAAGAGCATTTACTGTTATAAAAGGGGGTATGTGTAAATGCCCATTCAGATGGTCTACAGAGCTAGCCCACTCTACGCTAGATTTTTCCCACGAATATATGGCAAGCCACTCATCGCACACCCTTAACGCCCCCGCCGTAAACCAAGCTGTAAACCGACAGTGGAGTATTGTTCCGCATAAACCACTCTAGAGGACCACATCTGGTGACCTCAGACCAGGATTTCTTAGTGTGACAGAGCGCAGAGTAGCATCAGATACAGAGCTAGTTGGGGAGGGCCTACTCGTAACTCCGGGTTCCATAACACTGACATTGTAGCTGCCTCGGCTCCACAAACATCCATAAAAACTTCTCTTTAAGTCTCGATTCTCCAGCTTTTCTATGTTTACTTAATCGTCTCGTATCACGCTACAAAAGATCCGACCTAAAAATATCCTAAATCAGTTGGCGCTAGAAGGAGGCGGAGGTGAGGCCGCGTCATCTAAGCTACATGAAGATGTACAAAAAGTGAACATGAAGATCAGCTCCACGGATACCACGCCCCAGTACCGAGCTGCATAGAGATCGAACCAGATGCCTCTCCGCATACGACGCATCCAACACTTCTCTCGCGAGAGGTTCGACAAACCTTGAGAGATGACGCTCCCTGAACGACATCCAACAGATGGAGGCAAAGCAGCATAGAAATTCCATCTCAGCTCAGAAGCTGCAAGCAAAGCGTTGTTCTGGCCTAGAAGAGAACCAAAGCTCTGCCACACAAACCAACCAGCAGTCCCAGAGCACCGAGTGCGACCCAAAGTGCAAACCCCTTGGAAGACTCGATGAGCGAAAGGAGAAAGAAACACTGCTCTAGTCGATTCCGCGCACATAACAGAGAAACCGACCATGCCTGGAGTGCATATCGACGAAAAAGGTCAATACCGACCTCGACCAGAGGATGATTACTTCCTTGAATGGATGTCCAATGAAGGAGCGCCTTGACAAAGAGTGCCAGCTAACAAAGTCACGCTAGTAACACGCCTACGCTCGAGCACTTGTGTTCTCCAAAAAGTTCGAATACGTGCATGCCACTTCAATGATAGATAGGCTTCCGGGAGTAGCACCTCTGATTTGAGAAGCGACCGCCGAACTGCCTATGGAACGGATACTTCACTTTAGACAGACCGCCGGACAAAATTTCACAGGTAGAGAGATGCCGAGAAAATTACATCAGATCCCCACGTGAAAATGTACGATGCCAGACCAGTGACCCAGATAACTCATGTGGCTCAATACAAGCAATGAATGCTTACTGTAGCAAATTCCATAAAAAGCTCTAGAGAGGGCACCATTTTCAAAGGCTTTCGGCCTCAACTGCTTATAGGTCCAGATGAAATGTACATCAATCGCCTGCCAAACGACCGCTCGGCCTCCCCGTCGGGTTTGAGTCAGCTCCATTCGTAGTCATAACGCGACAAATGCGTGTAACAGCATCTCAGCAAGTAGAAGAAGCCTGAAGAAGACTGCCCGACGTCATCTATGAAGTCCATCCATACACCGGGCTGAACACTCTTCAAAGCTACATAGCACGCTTCAAGGCAGAGAGAATAGTAGTTATTCCTGGCATGCAACACACTTCGAGACCGCTATCTCAGCCTTCAAGAGAAGATGCCTCTGCTGCCTAATAGAGATCTCCATATACCAAAAGCTAACCAAGTATTAATGTAAAATAATGGAAGATGTGACTATCCTGAGCTTGGGCGCAAGTAAAATGGGAGGCAAGATGTGGCCGAGTTTTGTCAAAGACCACTATCCAAAGCATGAGCACACACGGAGGGCCGGATGGGGCGATTCGACGCGATCTACTACAAGAAAACAATGGATTAAGCTAGCTCTATTTGCGACCACAAAAAATAGTTGTAAATAACGTGAACTAACTCGCATACTTTATTAGATGTCAAGAGACAGTAGTAAATTAGTTGGAAATTTGGATAAGCCGAGTATACTTTAGTCGCTTTCTTTTACCATTCATTTAATCACTCTTTTGCAGCTAGTTATTCGCACAATCGTAAATAATGGAAAAGTAAGTTGTAAATATAGAATGTAGTTTTTCATGGTTGCAAAAGGAGTGGCTATTTTTTAATTAATAAATTATAATATTTACCATTAATTCTGTCATATGGTAATATTATGCTTAATAGTTATTGTAAAACGCGGCCCAGCTTTATATGCCATTGGTATAGCACTCACTCCATTTACATATTTTTTGCACAAAGATATCCATATAATAGTATAGCGTTGAAACCTATGACACTTGTTTAAAGTTTACTTAACCCTTATAAATAGATTACATTAAATTTATATTTCCACTATAATTAGTTTGGAACTTCCTTGATGATGAAATCACAAATTAGTGGCAATTATCCATGTCAATTACATTTTTGATGTATATTCGAATTATGTAAGTGCATAATGGATATATACCACGTAGAAACTCTGTTTCCCTATTTCTTCTCAACCTTTGGGAATATTAAATCTAACTTAGTCATTTTTTGTATGATATTTCTCACCCTATTTTGCCACTATTTGTGACTACATTCATATTTGTTCATAAAGCTTTCAAAATAATTGTTACTAAGGTGTTAATACATATTAAAGGTAAAAATAATATAGATCCAAAATACCTTATTCATATCTTCCACAAATTTAAATTTGATATCAATACGAAGTTCACAAAACACACTTCACTCACATTTGCATTACATTTTTTCAACATATTAAATTCATTTGTAGTCATTTTGATATTATAACTTACATATTTATCCAAAATACCTTATTCATATCTTCCATAAGTGAAGTATTGTTTCAAATACAATCTAAATAGTATAGTTATAAATGTTATCCAGGGTTTTATTATAATTTATTTGTAGCTAATTTGCAACTGGAATCCTAACTGAGTTGCAATTAGTTATAACATAAGCTACTGTTGTGTGACTATTTTATTTTGTAACTGACTAGCGACTGAAAAGATATAACATAGTCGCAAATAGTGGCTACGTCTATATTTGAACTATAATTTTGTTTTTCTCAAAAGTTCACTAAATTAAATATTCTACAAAATGTATTTTATATATTTTTACTAAACAATCTAGTGAACCTAAACACTAATCATCTCTTGCATTTAATTAGAGTCATTCAAAATATTTAAACTTGAACACAAATTCACAAAATATATGTAACACATTTGTATTACACTCATGTGTAATTCCTTGGATTTGGGGTTTGTAATTTAAATATTGTTATAAGTTTACTTTTATTTAGTACGAAATCACATGTTCTTCTATATAATAGTTGGAAACTTAAAACCAAGTTTATTTCATGGTTTAGGGTCTCATGACTCTCATCACAAACTATTTGAGACTCAAAGTGGGCGTAGTCGCAAATTAGTAGCAATGCTGCAAATTATATGAATATTATCTGATGTTCATTAAGGAAAATCTTTAAATTTACGGTCTTGTATCTGAATGTTCTTAAAATTATTTTAGAGAAAATATCTACATCCTCTTATATTTTTGTACTACACAAAATTAGTGTAATGAAGATAAAATATAGTAAACCAGAAGTTTATAAATATTTGGCATAAAACCAGTTAGCCATTTTGGTTTTCTAGTGATGCGAAAAGATACGTAAGATTTATGTTTGAAGAACCAGAAGATTCTTTTGAATAATTTTGACATATGTTGATTTCCCATAAGATAATATAGTAATACAGTTTTCACGAGTCAAATGAAGTTATTGCACGAAGGAGATGTTGGTGTACTGATCACCCACCATGCAATCTTTATAGTATTAGTGAAATTCACTTCTTAAAGTCTTTGATGATTATAGTAAATCACGGGGATAAGTGTTAAGCATTTTGAGCAACACTAATTCACATCAAGCTAACAAGTAATCACTAGTTCTCCTCATCATTGGTATTAGGTCAGAAACCAACAATTTTCATCTAAGAATATTGGATGTGTGATATTCATTCCAATTTCTCCACCACAAAGCTTTACTTAAGATGAGTTTTCAAATGAGGTTGGAAATATATGAGATATAGCCTATTTATTAGCAGTTTTAAGCCATATTATAGACTCTATTTAGGGTCTATTATGTGTGTCTACACTATGTTTTCGGGTCTTTACAGGTCCATATACGTCTTGGAGATGTATGAAGATATTTGGAGCTTTTGGAACATTTAGAGGAGAAGAATCCGTAGCTGATCAGTAAGAGAGCCGAAGTACAAGACAGTCGTCGATTGACGACACAAACTTGTCATCGACCGATGATACAAGACCAAGATCGATCGATGTTGCACACTTGCCATCGATTGATATCCAATTCACATACAACCGATCTCAAGCTCAAGTTGGAGAAAAATAACGATGATACCCTGGACGAGTTTTGACCTAGATTTTAGGGTTTTATATTTATGTTTTATGCATTACACACAGAGGAGTGTTTGAGAGAGTTAGAGAGTTTCTAATATAGTTTTAGAGTTATAGGGAGAAGATTCATAACTCCTTAGGGAAATTAGTATTGGAACCCCATTATTTTATCTATGCATTATATTCAGACTATTGATTTTACTTTAATTATGTCTGAGTAGTTATCAACTAAATTTAGGGTTGAATGATGGCAATCATGGATTAGCCCAAAAGTAGGATTGCTAGGTTAAGTTAATATCCATCAATTGATTTGTACTTAAAGCTTGCATTCTAAAGTAGCTAACTAGGATCTCGAAAGTAAGACATGGACGACTACGTGAGTAGGTTCTGTGCCAGAATAGACTCAATTGAACTAGTTTGTTCGGCGCATGCGAGAGCTGGTCTAATTAGCTTGGTAAACATATTAAATCTTGTTCACACTTCCTTCTGATTTCACCATCGATCGATATCAGGCCTTAGCCGTCGATCGATGATCTTTCCTTTTGCTCGCATACGAGAGTTGGAGTTAAAAGCATAAGAATAGTTAATATTTGAGTTATAGAATATTTACATTTTCCTTCTTCTTATTCCCTATAATCTATTAAGCTTGAAACCCTAGGTCTAGCATATTTACATTTGTGTTTAGTTAGTTTAATAGTATATTTCTATATTTAAATTATATTATTATATTTCCAGATTTCATCTACACCTCCTGATAAGAAATATTTCCTTAAATCGATTAATTGCTACTGATATATATAACCTAGCTTATTCTTTAAAAATAGAAATCTATTGTGCGTCATTGCTCTTGTGGATTCGATCCCTAAGTACTATACTTGATCTCTCATGGCAAAATTTTGTTTGTGTGTTAGGATTATGGTTAATTTGATAGTTAATTGTTTAGGATATTAATACAATGCTAGAACAATAAACACACCATGTCAAATTTGGCGTTGTTGCCAGGGAGCATTGATAGCCATTAGATTTAATTTCTAGGATTTAGTCTAGGTTGTTTTTTATTTCAAGTTACGAAATTCTTCTTTTCTTTGTTTTCGAGGTACATGCAAAAGAGTACTAGGAGCAATAAATGAACTACTATTCTCAGACCCAGAGAAACTCAAACGTACGATCCACAAAGAAAGACGACAAGCATCTACTTAGCGTCGACCGACACTTCTTTTACGAACAACATCGACCAACATCAGAAATCGAGCATCGACCGACATGGATCACACCTCATTGATCGACAGTTGCAGACGAGTTCAGATGCTTGCGACTTTAGTACTGGTTCAAAATGAGAATGGAGACTTGCATGACCTCATTGGTCATCTGCGTAATGCAAGTAAGTGATAAATGATTTTACTCTATCCTAATCAAAGTAGTATAAATGAGTGTCAATCCAATCCTAAGTGACCATGATGCAATGAGAATATATACAAGTATAAATTGTATTTAAGTGCAATCAGTTTTTGATGAGTGAATGAAGGTAACAAAAGTAAGCAAGGGCTAAAAGTTTTAAATCAATTGAGGCAAAGGAACCCATGGCCAAGGGTATTGATTTTGTGCGACTAAAATCAAATATAGGGATGTCAACACAAACAAGCAATCAAGTTCTAGAAGTCTAGACATAACCATTAAACTAATTCTTGTCAAGATAGAAGTTCATTTGTAATCAATCACTAAACATCAATTATCTTTGGTTTAGTTAAATCAAGCAATCATTAAGAACAAGTCTATTAACCATCTAAGCTTTCCAACATCAATTTTAATTGGTTAAGCAAGGAAGGAGCAATATCACTTGATATATGACATTTCATCAACACCTTTCGGGCATGAAGTGTCTAAGCGTCTAGATCAAAGTGATCAAGTTTATCTAGCATGGGGAACAAGAGATAAGCCTAGAACATGAATGTCTAAGCGTTTAATGAAAGTGATCATCTAATCTTCATCCTTGTTCAATACTTTCTCTCTTCACTAACCTTTCCTTTACTTTTAGAATCGACAATCTTTGCCATAAACGTCCTCATTGGTCTTCTCATCAACAATCACCACCTCATCCTCTAGATTGATGGACACCTCCCCACCTTGTCTCTCATCATCCTTGAGGAGAACTCTTGTAGGTAATTCTCTACCACTTCTCAATGTGATTGAGTGCATTTCTCCTTAGGATTCTACTCAGATTTTCCAGGTAATGAACCAATGGCCCCCTTAGCGTTGGATCTCATGGCAGCAAATTGATTCTCTAGGGCCTTGAACTTATTTGTTGAGTTCATTATAGCTCCCATCAATTCTGGTGTGAATGTTCTTTAAGTTTATCTCCAATGGTTTTCTCATTTCTCGCATGAGATTCTAGGAGCTGTTACACATAGATTCCACACTTGTATCTCTAGGTTGAGCTTTTGAATAACTTCTTTGAGCTTGCGTAGATTATATTTCTTTTGGAGGGGAACCTGGAGGATAGGATTTCTTGGTGAGTATCGACTTTGCTGGTTGTTATAGGGAGATTTTTGCTAGTAGTTGGTTGGGTATTGGGGCTTGCTTGGATAGGGGTTATGGTATCGGAAGTTGGGTTCTTTCCAGTACCATTGACTATTAGCATTAATAAAGCATAGTTCCTGTTTTCCTTCCAGACCATCAAGTTTCATTAACTTCTAAAACTTCTTTGTGGCCCTTCTTGCCAACAAAGTTCACATTTTCTTGGTTTGCTCTATCTAGAAGGAGCATGTCGAGCTTGTCTATTGGAGTCCTCGCCACCTCCACTTCGATTTGCCTATCGCAGTCATCATTGTATACTGAATCACTTTGTGCCATGTTCTCAACAAGTTGCATGCCATCTTGAGATGTTCTTCCCAAGAAGAAACCATTGCTAGTTGTGTCTAACATGCTTTGATACTTAGGCAGAACTCCTCTGTAGAAAGTGCTTAGGATACTCTCGTTATTGAAACCATGGTGATGACAATGTGTTAAGTATCTCTTGAACCTTTCCCATGCTTCAGCAGACTCTCAAGGTTCTTTTGTTGAAATCCAGAAATCTCATTTCTCAATTTAGGAGTTCTGAAAGAGGGGAAAACCTTGTTAAGGAAAACCCTTCTGCATTCTTCCCATATTTCAATAGATCACCACGGCAGACCCTTCTCCCATAAGTGGGATTTGTCTCCCAAAGAGAAGGGAAACAATCACGGTCTTGCTAGTTCCTTCAAAGCAAGACCGTGATATTTGTTAGCTTGGATCATGTTTATCAAACTTGAATTGATCTCAAATTTATTGTTCTCGAGAGCTTGTGCTCTGATACCAGCTTGATTCCCATGGATTTGGGCTGGTCATATGTTCCGATTGCACGAGCTTGGCGTGGAGGGTGTTGTTGCCTAAGGTTTGCAGATCCTTGACCATTTCCATCTTGAGGTTGTGGTCCCATGGTTATCAGAGCCATTGGAACCTTCTTGATGAGGGTTATGCTGATTATCATCCATTTCTAACACCAACATGTCGAAAGGAATCAGTTGCTCTTCTCTTCTCTTTCTTGCAAACTCTCTCTCTAAAGCCCTGATGTTGTCTATTCTTGGAACAAGGTCTGTTGTTCCTCTACTCCTCAAATTCATACACCTGTGATTCAAAGAGAAATGAAGAAAGAGTATCAATAAGCATGTAGAAGAAAATAAGACTTAGTCTCAAGGTATGACTAAATCTCACTGTCACAATAAACTTAGAAGTGGCAACGGCGCCAAATTTGATAAAGAATTTTACTCTATCCTAATCAAAGTAGTATAAATGAGTTTCAATCCAATCCTAAGTGACCATGATGCAATGAGAATACAAGTATAAACTTAATCTAAGTGCAATCAGTTTTTGATGAGTGAATGAAGGTAACAAAAGTAAGCAAGGACTAAAGGTTTTAAATCAATTGAGGCAAAGGAACCCATGGCCAAGGGTATTGATTTTGGGCGACTAAAATCCAATCTAGGATATCAACACCAAATAAGAAATCAAGTTCTAGAAGTCTAGACATAGCCATTAAACTAATTCTTTGTCAAGATAGAACTTCATTTGCAATCAATCACTAAACATCAGATATCTTTGGTTCAGTTAAATCAAACAATCATTAAGAACAACTCTATTAACTATCTAAGCTTTCCTAACATCAATTTTCATTGGTTAAGCAAGCAAGGCGCAATATCACTTTGATTCCGACATTTCATCAAACACCTTTCGGGCATGAAGTGTCTAAGCGTCTAGAACAAAGTGATCAAATCTAATCTAGCATTGGAACAAGAGATAAGCCTAGAACAATAATTATCTAACACTAAACATCCTAAATCATCACCTAATCACCCTAACCCATGTATCCTAAAAGTAACTATCACTAACAGACATGATGAACTTCAAAATCATAGATGATTGAAAGTTTATCATGCTAGTGATCAGGTTAATCAATAAGAACAAACAAGATAGATTAATAATGAAGAACAAAGTTGAATCTTTCACCAAAGAGTATTTGTTTTCTGAAAAAACCAGATTAACCTTAAAATTAGGTTTAAAGAGTATATATATTAGCTTTGAAAATGAACAGGGTCAATCCAACAAACATGGGCCAACCCATAAAACATACAATCCTTGTGTCCCTAGCGACCTTTCTATCCCGCCTACAAGAAGGTCGCTAGGACTCTTAGTCACACAGTGCATTGAAGAACCTACAGCGACCTCACCTGGTCGCTACGGTGGTCGCTACGGCGTTCGTAAATCCTCGTAGCGACCTCTCGTGTCGCTATGATAGGGTCGCTACTACACTTGGTCGATTTTGGTGGGATCTCGTAGCAACTTCGTCTGGTCACTATGGTGGTCGCTACGGCTCCCGGAAACTTCTTCTAGCGACCTCTCCTGGTCGCTACTTCAGGTCGTTACGACACTTAGGCAGGAAAAACTTGCTTATGCCCCAAACTTCTCTTTCTTGACCTCAGATGTCTTCAAACTCACCATTAAGGATCTCCAACACCTGATATAGACAAATTCAATGCAACCTAAACATGTCTAAATGTACAATGAATAATGACTAAAAAATGCAAATATGCAAGACATCAACTCCCCCAAACTTGATCCTTACTTGTCCACAAGTAAATTCCCAAGATTAACAAGGTGGAGAGGTTGAAAGCGGGAACTCATTACCCAAAGAACTCTTCTTAGCCATCAACATGATACCCTTGCATAGTTGTTTCAAATAGATAGAGCAAAGAACTTATCAAACTCTAACTTATCTAGTCATATCTCAACTTCCTAGACCCTTTATACTCATTCTAAATATTCCACAAACAAGCAAGCAACCAACCCTCACATTTCATTTAAACAGTAATCATAAGTGCATTCTTGAAAATGGGCAATCGGTCCTAATCATTTAGCTTGGTGAGAAAAAGGCTTGTAACTACTGTGAATCAAGAGGTTATCAAGTTCTTTCACGGTGGTTTACTCTCAATAACAAATAGTTCGACATTATGCTTAATATATCTAAGAAAGAGAACAATTCATGCATACAATGCTCAATCCTCATTGTTCTACCCATTTCCTAGACACAAAAGTAATCTCTACCGATGATTCCCAATGTCAACTTTTCTTTCACTCACCAAAAACTCTAAGAACACTCTCATCTTTTTTCTTTCGCTTATAGGCATCATTCCACATTTTCTTGCTTTATCTCACACTTTTTTTTATTATTCCACACTCTTTTAAATCTTTTCTTTTCCTAACTTAGGGGATTTTTTTATTTTGACATTCCTTGGGCTAATCTTCTTTTTCTCTCTTTGATCCCTCCTATCTTAATCTCTCTCTTTTTTTTATATACACTCACTTTTCTCTCAACACTTCAAGATGAAACACTCAATATCCACCTTCCAATCCTAATGAGGTAACCATATCAGTACAGAAAAAGGCCCATTTGCAAGATTAACTAGGATCATTAACTCATATAAATTAGAGATGATTTCAAGGACAAGCACAGTTGCATCAATCAAAACAAGTTTCAAGAGGAGTTTTCAAGGCTTGAAGTTTACAAGTCTTTCAAAGGATTGCTCTAGCTACTTGCACGACTACAAATGGTATCAAGTTAAGTTCTTAGCATGAGTTCTTTGCACGGTTAGTAATCATTGTCCCCTATGCGATATGAATACAAACCTACATGCTCTATGCTCGACCTAAAGATGCAAATGATGCAACTACATGGTTCTTTTGTTGTGTTCAAAATTTTCTAGTTTTTTTATGTATAATGCAAGAATCAAATGCTTATGCAATGAAGACAAGAAAATGATTAGACATGGTATCTCCCCCAAACATGAATAACACAATGTCTGTTTTAATCACGAGAGAGAGAGAGAGAGAGATACCTAAAAGAAAGAAATGTATGATGAGAGAATGGATATGTACAATGGCAAAGGTATGGAGATACCTCATGTTGAATCCGAGGTGGTGGCCTCCTCATCTATCTCGTTGCCGCTTCCTCCCTCGTCGCCCTTTGTCTTCATTGCTCGCCTCCATGTATGCTCATTTACTGCCTTCAAAACCTTCCCTTCTTCGTCGGAAGTGTCTAGAGAAGGGGATTCATTGCCTGATTCTCCACGAGAAGGAGAAGGGTTTTACCTCATATGAAGCTGAGCAAAATCCTGGATTCCTGTTCTGACAACTTATGGATGGTGCTATTCTGGATCATGTTCCACCCCTCAAATTTTTCCCAATGGTATTCATGCACATCTCAGAAAGGACCTTTCGGGAGGGCTCCAGTATATGGCTTGAAGTAGTAGCTGGGAGGTCCATAGAGTGCATATTCTTCCTCATGGATCTCAGGAGTGTCTCATGAACTAGATGCTTGGATAGTGTTTAGGGTAGCAGCAGCAGCGGTAGATGAAGATGGACCAGCCGTCGTTCTTTCGCAGTATTTTTCCTGCGATTTGGGTACAGTGTCAAGTGGACGTGTGGGCCAAGCTAGCAGATCTTGTGGGACTTTGAATGAGGATACTATACTTTCTACAAACCATGCAGACACGCAGGTTTTAGTAGGACAAGCTCAGTATGATCGAAGCAATGTAGAATGAGTAGACCCGTACTTGCCTTGAAACATTCCTAAAGCTATTTTGGTCCTCTTCATGTAAGGACGATCCATGTACAAGGGACCTTGAGGACTTTCACCCATCGAGAGGGACTCCTACTGCCTTTAGGAGTGGTGTAATGAAGTCGTCGATGCTCAGCTGAGCGACTGCTGTGCATGGTTAGTCCAGGCCCAGTCCAGTAGTACTTTAGCCTCCTCACTAAGAAACCTACTCTCCAAAATCTGAGAAAATATCTCCTCATCTGTGTATAGCGCATCCTGTTCCGAAACACTCTGGCACAAGCGCCATGGTGATCATTGTCAATTCATCATCCAAAACATTCCCGGATTCTCGACGAGCAAGAGCGGGTTGCCCAAGATGCGCAATGGAACATATCTGACCACATGATTTATGATGCTGGTGTTCTTGTTCCTCTGAGGTCATGAGCAAACTCCTGCAATTAGAGGCAAGACCTTGTCGCAGATGTTTAGTTCCTAGGAAGATCGCTACGCTTATCATCCTTGAAGCCCATGATGTTGCTGATTTCTTTGTAACTCAGCTTTGTACAGCGTCCTCCCTTGACCTTATTTGATCCGCCCATACCCGGACTCTGCTGCGTCCATTGCTCAGGTGGAGAAATTCTAAATGATGAGAGAAAATGACATGAAGCTTCTACGTATAGCAGCTGAGCTTCATTGTAAGGACATATTGCAACCCATACTATCCAGTATCTGAAACACTCCATCATAAAGCTCGTCTCACTCAAGAAGATAGGGCAAGCGGAAACCTGTTGGTGCCCATGTCTGATACATGTTTGTAGGTGATCGTGAACAGTTGAGGTTTTGTTGGGAGTGACTGTTCTATAATCTTTCCTTTATTTGCGACTTTTGCCTTTCCTTTCCCTTTCCCTTGGGTTTCTTAACTGGTCTTGGTGGAAACCTCATCCTCACTTTCAGTTGGCAGCTTGAAGAGCCTCTTCGATCTCCCTCTTGATTCTCTCAGCTTCTTGCCGTTCTTGCTCAACAACTCATCCTCTGTCCTCCGTGGTGGTTTTGTGGCTTTCTGTTGGCTCCCGTTGATCTAGTTCTCGCCATTGTACCTGAAATAAAACACTAAGAGAAGTATGTAGAACAATGTCGAGAGGTCTTTAGATATCACAAATAACCAACTTAATGTATTGATTGAGGAATAAAAAGCTATTCAAAACAAGGCATTTCAATCTCAGGTTAAGAATCAATCATTCGTCAAAAATGATTCCAAATGTAAGTTAGAATGAAGCAATCTCTTAACAGTTAGTTCTAGAATACTTAATTGTAGCCAACCCAAGCAGAAACATCCAATTTCACCAAATTTTCAATTTCTCAAGAACACCAAGAACGCCTAATTCTTAAATTCCCAATTCACACTTATCTATCATGAAATTCATCAATCCAAAGCATCAAACAAGCTTGTAAGAACATGAAGAACTAGTTGAAAAAAATTTGGACATGCCAACAACTTTTGAAAAGTTGGAAAAATTTCTCTAAGGAAGAATCAAATCTGAAATTTTCATATTGTTGCTTGAATGAATGATATGAAATCAAGATATGGAAGTATGATGCGCAATTTTCGGGGTGATAGCAAGTTAAATCAAAGAGTCTTGATGAAGGATTGGGAAAGTTGGGGTTTTGTGTTCTTGTGGAAAGTTTGATTTTTTTCGTTTGTGGTGAATAGGGGTGAGAGAGAGAGAAGATCCGAAGGGATATGGGGAAATGGGGGGTCGGTTTGGGCTGGTATGCGTGAAAATCAGGGCAAATCGAGTTCGGTTCAGTTTGTACAGACAAGGTTTCGAGTGGAAAGATGACTTACCTGGGCCGTGTTAGCACCTGCTCTGGTCGCTATGTAGGTCGCTACGACACCTGCCAAATCCTCGTACGACCAGAAAATTGCTACGAGACGTAGAGATTTTTTGTGATTCTTTCATCTGGGTTTGTAGCGACTTCCACTGGTCGCTATGGGCTCCCGGGAACTCTTGTAGTGACTTCGCGTGGTCGCTAACGACACTTGGAATTTTTTTTTGACAAGACACACCTTGGCCGGTGGTAGCGACCTCTCTATGTCGCTTACGGAGGTCGCTACGACACCTGCAGAAACCTCTAGCGACCATCTCTAGGTGGCTACAAATGGTCTCTACAGACGATGCAAATTTTGACTTCCTTTCCAAAGCTCTTATCTCCACCTGATCAACTTTCATCCTGAAAGGACTCACTCACAAACGTTCAAATACTCTAAAAGGAAAGTAGACTAAAAAGAACAAGAATATGTAAAAAGATAAACATGAGATTTTCTCCCAAGTGAGCATGTTTAAAGTCTCTAACTTGACTTCTTGTTTTTTTGTTAAGCAAGGTCTGGATCGGAGAGTGGAATTGACGTTCCTTCCTCCTCACTTGAATTCCCCAAGTAATGCTTAACTCTTTGTCTGTTGACTGTGAAGTCTCTGTTATTCCTTTGCTCCACAACATTATTGCTCCATAAGGTTTCACTTCTTTGACCTTGAATGGACCTGACCATCTTGACTTGAGTTTCCTAGGAAACAACTTCAACGGGAATTATAGAGTAGCACGTGATCTCCAGCACTGAACTATCTCTTTAAGATTTTCTATTCATGAACAACTTTAGTCCTTTCCTTGTAGATCGCTGAGCTCTCATAGACATCAATTCGCAACTCATCAAGTTCACTTAGCTGAATCAACCTCTTCTCTTGGGATGTCTTGCTGTAAAAATGAGAGTTTAACAGCCACAAGGCTCTGTATTCAAGTTCCACCGGAAGATGACAAGCCTTTCTCATAGACAAGGTTGAAAGGTGTGGTTCCCAAAAGAGTTTGTAAGCTGTCCAATAAGCCCATAGCTGCATCGTCAAGATTGATGGACTAGTCTTCCTCGTTGTTCCTACTGTCTTTTTCAGAATGGATTTGAATTTCTCTGTTTGAGATCTCCGCATGTCCACTTGTCTGAGGATGGTATGGAGTTTCCACCTTGTGTTTCACACCATTCTTCTTGAGAAGAATTCTCAAAAAGCTTGTTGATGAAATGGGAGCCTCCATCACTGATCACAACTCTAGGGACTCCACTAACCTTGGAAAGATAATGCTCTTGAACATCTTGAGAAACCATCTTAGCATCATTGGTTGGACTTGCTATAGCTTCTGACCCACTTCGACACATAGTCAACAGCTACAAGGATGTAGGTGTTCCCAAAGGAGGATGGGAATGGTCCCATGAAATCGATGCCCCATACATCAAATACTTCAACTTCTAGGATAGGTTTTTGAGGCATCTAATTCCTTTTGGTAATATTCTCTCTTCTCTGGCATGAATCACATCTTGAGACAAGCTTTGTGTGTCCATTGAACCATGGTGTGGCCACCAAATCCAGCTTATAGAACCTTAGCAACAGTCTTGAAGGTAGCAAAGTGACCTCCATAAGATGATTCATGACAATGTGAAAGGGTCCATTCAACCTCCTTATTCAGCTATTACTCTTCTATAGAGTTGATCCCTACAAAGTACATAGAGATAAAGTTCATCCCAGTAGTACCTCTCACATCCTTGTAGAACTTCTTCTTAGGCATAGTCTTCCTGTCCCAAAGGCTTCCTTTCACAAGCTAAGTCGGTTACCAAATTAGCATACCATGATTCTTTCTCTTCAGTTGCATTAACCTTTTCCAAGCTTATTCCCAGTCTCACAAAGCTTCAATAGCCGCCCTGATGGCCATAATCTACTCTCCTGGAAGACCTTCATCAATGGGAATACCAACAATCAACTCTCATTCTTGACAAATGATCAGCTTCCCCCATTCTCAACTCTAGTTTTGTCTTTTATCTCAAGGGTTAAACTCTTGTAGCAACAAAATCCACCTCAACAACCTTGGTTTAGAATCTTTCTTTGCCAAACGTGTCTTTAGTGCAGCATGATCAATGTAGACAAACCACCTTGGAGCCTACCAAATAACTTCTAAATTTCTAAAAAGCAAAAACTATAGGCAAGAATTTTTTCTCAGTTGTAGCATATTTCATTGAGCATCATCAGGAACTACTTGCATAGTAGATGACCTGAGTCTTATTATCTCTCTTCTGCCCCAAGACTGCTCCCAAAACATAATCACTAGTGTCACACATAATCTCAAAGGGAAGATCCCAATCTGGTGGCTGAAATAATGGGGGCACTGATAGTTCACTCTTCAGCTTCTTGAAGGCTTCACAGACACTCCTCATCAAAGTTAAAGACAACCTCTTTGCATAGTAGTTTTGTCATTGGTCTAGCTATCTTGGAGAAGTCCTTGATGTACCTCCTATAGAACCTGACATGGCCTAAGAACCTTCTGATGTCTTTTACTGATCTTGGTGGACGCTAATCCATATCATCACGTCAATCTTCGCCCTTATCCATTCGATACCTCTCTCTGAGATCATGTGTCCCAGAAAATATCACTTCTTTTACCATGAAGTGACATTTTCTCAAGTTTAAGAACAAAGTTTGTTTCATTCACCATCTTTGCAAAACCCTACATAAATTAGACAAACACACAACAAAGGAGATCCATACACACAGAAATTCATCCATAAAGACCTCATCCATATACACAGAAGTCATCCATAAAGACCTCCACAACATCCTCAATAAGATCAGAAAATATAGACATCATTTCTCTGTGTAGAGGTTTCTGCCGTGCTATTACATAGCCCAAATGTCATTCTTCGATAAGCAAGGTACATGATGGGCATGTGAATGTTGTCTTTTTCTGATCATTGGGATGTATTGTATTTTGGAAGAAACCTGAATATCCATAAAAAAACAATAGTAAGGATGATTTGCAAGTCTCTCAAGCATTTGCTGTCAATGAATAACAAAGGAAACTGATCCTTTCTAGATGCAATAATTAAGTTTTCGGTAATCAATGCACATTCTATGACCTGTTATTGTTCTTGTGTGTATCAATTCATCCTTATCATTCCTAATTACAATGATAACACCTCTTTGGGAACTACATGCAACAGAAGATACCCAAGTACTATCAAAAATAAGGTAAATCACTCCAGCATCCAAGAGTTTTAAGAATCTCTTTCTTAACAACATCTTTCAAGTTGGGGTTCAACCTTCTCTGATGCTCTATAGAAGTCATTGATTCATCCCCTAGATGTATCCTATGCATGCACAAGGAGGTTGATATCTTCAAGTGAGTAGCAATTGCTTTTCTATACTTTTTAAGCTCACTTAAAAGTATAGATAATTCTTTTTTCATTTAGTTGGCTACTCACAATGACATGATAGGTTGTTATTAGTACCAATAAAGGCGTACCTTACACCAAGGGGAAGAGGTTTAGCTCCACTTTGGGTGCCTTGAGCTCACTCCAATCATCTTGTTGAAAGATCCTCTTGTAAGCGGCTGAGGCAACATGTAGACAGCTTGAGGCAGCTTTTGGAATTTGTATTACTCCATTCAATTCTTTGTAAGAATTCAACATCCTCGCGTACTCTTGCTGTCCTTGTCCTCAATTATTTGGACCTCTCTATCAACAGTTAGAGCATGTTTGAAGAGAGTCTTCAAGTGCCATTTCTTCTAGAACTCATCAGGCTAGAGCACCCATAGCCTCAATGTAGAAATCTTGTCCTTGGATGGTGGGGTTTTTTCATTATCTCCTTAACATCAAAGTGACGTGTGTTCCCCTCCCCAAGATGAAAATCAATCTTACCATCTTTAACGTTAACAATAGCTCCAGCAGTGGCCTAAGAATTGTCTTCCTAAAATCAACGGGTCCTTGGGCTCTTCATCTATCTCAAGCACCACAAAATCAGTGGGTATCTCATAGTTTCCAACCATTACTGGTAGATCTCCAAAATTTGTTTCTTGAATCTACCGGAAATGGAAGTTTGGCACCTAAAGAGGAGGAGTTAATGTAGCTTGTGTTGAGGAAGTAGTAGCTTCATCCTTGTTCAACACTTTCTTCTTTTCACCAACCTTTCCTTACCTTTAGCATCGACAATCTTTTCCATGATGTCCTCATTGGTCTTCTCATCAACAATCACCACTCATCCTCTAGATTGATGGCGACCTCCCCACCTTGTCTCTCATCATCCTTGAGGAGAACTCTTGCAGGTAATTATCTACCAATTCTCAATGTGATTGAGTGCATTGTCTCCTTAGGATACTACTTATATTTTCCAGGTAATGAACCAATGGGCCGCTTAGCGTTGGATCTCATGGCAGCAAATTGATTCTCCAGGGCCTTGAACTTATTGTTGGGTTCATTGTAGCTCTCATCAATCTTTGTGTGGATGTTCTTCAGTATTGTTGAGTTCATTGTAGCTCCCATCAATCTTTGTGTGGATGTTTTTCAGTTCATCTCCAATTGGTTTTCTCATTTCTCGCTTGAGATTATAGGAGCTGTTTAAACATAGATTTCACACTTGTATCTCTAGGTTGAGCTTGTGAAGAAATTCCTTGAGATTGTGTAGACTGACTGCTTTTTAAGATTGTGTAGACTGATTGCTTTTTGGATTGCTTGGGTGGGTATCCTCTTTGCTGGTTTTTATAGGGAGGTTTTTGCTAGTAGTTGGTTGGGTATTGGGGCTTGTTTGGATAGGGGTTCTGGTATGGGAAGTTGGGTTCTTTCATGTAACCATTTGCCATTAGCATTAATAAATAATAGCTCCTGTTGTCCTTCCAGACCATCAACTTCATTAACTTCTAAAAATTATTTGTGGCCCTTCTTGCCAACAAAGTTCACATTTCTTGGTTTGCTCTATCCAGAAGGAGCATGTCGAGCTTGTCTTGTAGAGATTTCAGTTCTTTCTTTGTATTGGAGTCCTCGCCACCTCCACCTCGGTTTTTCCCTGTCGCAATTATCATTGTACACTGAATCATTTTGTGTCATGTTGTCAACAAGTTTCATGCCATCTTGAGCTGTTCTTACAAGAAGAAACCATTGCTGGCCTGTCTCTAACATGCTTCGATACTTAGGCAGAACTCCTCTGTAGAAAGTTCTTAGGATACTCTCGTTATTGAAACCATGGTGAGGAAAATGTGTTAAGTAGCTCTTGAACCTTTTCCATGCTTCAGCAAAACCCTCAAGGTTCTTTTGTTGAAATCCAGAAATCTCATTTCTCAACTTAGCAGTTCTGGAAGAGGTGAAAAACTTGTTTAGGAAAAACCCTCTTGCATTCTTTCCCATATTTTCAATAGATCGCCACGGAAGACTCTTCTCGCATAATTGGGCTTGTCTCCCAAATAGAAGGGAAAACAATCTCAGTTTGAACGCATCTTCGAAGATACCATTAATCTTCGTTGTTCCACATAAATTGTCAAAGTTATCTAGGTGGTCTAGTGAATCCTCCAAAGCAAGACCGTGATATTTGTTAGCTTGAATCATGTTGATCAAACTTGAATTTATCTCAAATTTATTTTTCTCCACAGCTGGTGCTCTGATACCTGCTCGATTCCCATGGATTTGAGCTGGTCATATTTTCTGATCGCCCGAGCTTGGCGTGGAAGGTGTTGTTGCCTAAGGTTTGCAGCTCCTTGGCATTTCCATCTTGAGGTTGTTGGTCCATGGTTATCAGAGACATTGGCACCTTCTTGATGAGGCTTATGCTGATTATCATCCATTTCTAACACCAACATGTCGAAAGGGAATCAGTTCTCTTCTCTTCTCTTTCTTGCTAACTCTCTCTCTAAAGCCTTGATGTTGTCTACTCTTGGAACAAGGTCTGTTGTCCTCTACTCCTCAAGTTCCATACACCCGTGATTCAAAGAGAAATCAAGAAAAGTATTAGTAAGCAGGTATAAGAAAATAAGACTTAGTCTCAAGTTATGACTAAATTTCACTGTCACAATCAACTTAGAACTGGCAACGACGCCAAATTTGATAAATGATTTTACTCTATCCTAATCAAAGTAGTATAAATGAGTGTCAATCCAATGCAAAATGACCATGATGCAATGAGAATACAAGTACAAACTAAATATAGCAATCAGTTTTTGATGAGTGAATGAAGGTAACAAAAATAAGTAAGGGTAAAGGTTTTAAATCAATTGAGGCAAAGGAACCCATGGGAAAGGGTATTGATTTTGGGCGACTAAATTCCAATCTAGGATATCAACACAAACAAGAAATCAAGTTCTAGAAGTCTAGACATAGCCATTAAAATAATTCTTTGACAAGATTAGAAGTTCATTTGCAATCAATCACTAAACATCAAATGTCTTTGTTCAGTTAAATCAAACAATTATTAAGAACAATTCTATTAACTATCTAAGCTTCCTAACATCAATTGTCATTGGTTAAGCAAGCAAGGAGCAATATCACTTTGATTCTGACATTTTCATCAAACACCTTTCGGGCATGCAGTCTCTAAGGCGTCTAGAACAAAGTGATCAAGTCTAATCTAGCACTGGAACAAGAGATAAGCCTAGAACATGAATGATTTAACACTAAACATCCTAACTCATCACCTAATCACCCTAACCCATGGATCCTAAAAGTAAGTACTCACTAACAGACCTGATGAACTTTAAAATCATGGATGATTCCAAAGTTTATCATGCTTAGTGATCAGAGTAATCAATAAGTACAAAACAAGATAGATTAATAATGAAGAACAAAGTTGAATCTTTCACCAAAAGAGTATTTATTTTTTGGAAAAAAAAACAGATTAACCTTAAAATAGGTTTAAAGAGTATATTAGTAGCAAGAAAATGAGCCGGGTCAACCCAACAAAACTTGGGCCAACCCATAAAAATACAATCTTTGCGTCCCTAGGGACCTGTTTATCCCGCCTAGAAGAAGGTCGTTAGGACACTTAGTCACCACAGGGCGTTGAAGAACCTGTAGCGACCTCGCCTGGTAGCTACGGTGGTCGCTACGGAGTGCGCAAATCCTCGTAGAGACCTCTCGTGGTCGCTATGATGTGGGTCGCTGCAACACTTGGTCGATTTTTGGTGGGGATCTCGCAGCGACCTCGTTTGGATTACAAATCGTATGGATTTGGACACAGCTAGTGACGGAAATTTCAGCACCAAGAGTCCTGAATAAGCTACTAGATTGATTGAGAACCTGGCATCCAGCAGCAGTATCAAGAACACAGATTTTGAGAGGAGGAAATCAACTCCAGCTGCGAGCAAGGAGCAAATTGAAAGAAGTCAAGGAAAAGCTGGATAGTGTCTAGAGAAGATGAAATTGAAGAAGATGATGTGAAATATATCGATGGGAATGGTTTCTAGAGACAAGGGACTCCAGGTTTCAACAGGAACTCATATGGGACTGGTCAAATGAGTAACTTTAATCAGAGTTCACAGCAAAATCCCTTCAATAACAACATGACTTATGGATCTTACTACTACCAGAATCCTCCTCCAAAGGTTAGGAAAGCAGATCGAAGCAATGGTTGACAGAGTTTTAGAGAGACAGCAAAAGCATGACTATGGATTCCAATGGAAAAAAATAGATGTTTTGTACCTCAACCTCAATACCAAGTTCGAAAAACCTCATACCCATGTGAAGAAGTTGGAGAATCAAGTTGATGCAAACAAGTGAAACCATTAGGAGGCATGAGAGATTGATTAAGGAGAAATTAGAGGCTGGAAAAAATCACCCACGTCAATGCATTTGATTGATGATGATTTTGGCACGAAGTTAGAGAGAGAAGCTCCAAGAAAGCGGTTTTCGTGTCAAAAATTCCATGTCACTCGGCACTTCTCATTGGTTTTCGATCGACACCAAGCAATGAGCACCAATCGACAGCGAAGCTTGCAGTATCAGTGGCTTTTGTGTGAATCGACTAACGTCGATCAACCACAAACATTTGAGCACCGACCGACATAGTGATATACATATGATCAACAGTGCAACCTTAGCATCGATCGACATATGAGAAAACAAGTTCGACTGCCAAACATCAATGCAAGCTTGATTGTGCGTCAGGCCGTAAAAGTTTCAGAAAAAATACAAACACATCTGAAGCTATGAATCTCGATAGAGAATATGGGGAGACTCCAAGAGGAAGCAAAAGATCCTCAAACATTAACGCAGAGAAGCCAATGAAAAGGAGATGGATGGCTTTGCTAGAAGAGTTTTTAAAATTTCTTTAGATATATCTTTTGATGAAGCTTATTATACTCACAGATTGTGGATGTTTCTCAGGGAAACAAGGGAAACAGATGATGATATAGAAATCATGTTCAATCACCTCAGAGAAGATGAAGCAGAGAACATGTTTGAAAAAGAAAAGTGATCCTGGAAGTTATGGTTCCATGCTTATCAAAAAGAACAAATATCCCAATTCCCTATGCGACACTGAATCTTCAATGAGCATTATGCCAAAGTCTATGGCAGAGGAGGCTGAACCTAAGAGTGGAACCCTCCAACGATTCGTTCACATTTTTGGACTGCTCAAGAGTGAACTCAGGAGGGATGGTAAAAGATGTTCCAGTGCAAATCAACAACACCCTATTCCCAGTAGACTTTCATGTGATGGACATCAGGATAGACTGGAACTCTTCACTACTACTTGGGGAGAGCATTCATGGCCACTGTGGGAGCTATCTTCGATATTGAAGCTAAACATGTTGTATTTATCTCTAATTGATTAGACTATTTTTTATGAACCTGTTAAGAATAAGAGCACAGCTACTCTGATTGAATTATGTAATGATGCATAGCTTGTGGCCACATGCTTCTGCGATTATGAGTACAATGAGGAGTCGGAAAGAAGGCGCATCGATTGATACCTAACCTAGACAATCAATCGACGAACTTGCAGTTCAAACAATCGATCGAGGCCCACGCCTTATTGTCGATAGACACCCACACCTTATTATCAATTGACACCCACCCTTCAGAACTGATCAACACATACCACACAGATCTTGGTTACAACCCAGCCTACCTCGAGCACGACAAAAGACTACAGAGGAAGAATAGATAATCAAATACCGAGGTACTGTTATGAAGAAGCTAGTGTTTTTCATGTTTCCCATGAACTCGAGAAATCGACGTCTATCGATGGTAACCAATCACCATCAATTGATACTGGTATTAACTTAGAGTCTGAACTGTATTCAGCTTCAGAACGCGAGAGGAATATGATTTATCTACAACCAGATGAGTTTGGTATTATGAGAGATCCATACGGTCACGCAAGAGCTATGGATGGCCTAATTCTTCATGTTCACGAGGGAAGATGTGGCATATATACTGCGATGGCTAATGGAGCTGGGAATCTTTTCGGCCAACAGTCTGGTTATCGAGCATTGATCGACTGTCACCATGCGCCATCGATCGACACCCATCAGGCATACCAAGGATATAGTGAAGCTTACGACGCATACGATACATATTATATAGAGAAAGATCTGATTTGAGTATCGTAGCCTAGTATGGAAGACATTGCTTGGGTAATTAACGCGAAAGTGGATAATCAAGCACAAATCAACGTCATCTCCTTGCCTTTCGAACAATACCAGATGCAAACCAAAATAAGAACCAAAAGCAGAAGATACAGGTGATGGTTATCTTAGAACATGTGAGTTTTTAATTTTCAGAGATACAAAAGGATGTGCACGAAATCTCTATGGGCGAGAATTCTAAACATACCTAAGGAGGATGTAGCAGATGCCCTTGTTATGGCTACTGGATCAGAAAAATTATTTGGACAACAGCCATCGATCGACGCACAAGTACAAGCATCGATCGACATCGAGGAAAAGAAGAATGTGTGTATCCATTATTATCTATACACTCCCAAACATCCAAAACCGATCGACGACAGCCATCACACATCGATCAATACAACTTTTCCAGGAGTGAAACAATTTTGTACCTCTAATCCTTTTGGTTCATGAAGTCCACAATCGATCGATTGGATAAACCCACTACTGATTTAACGGTCGTATAGAGCAAGGAACGAGAGCGTATGATGCTGAAGGTAGAAGAATTTTCTATTGGAAAAAAGAAAGACGAGTATGCATCTACAGAGATGAGAATGGTAATGCACGAGCTATAGACGGTAGAGTCGTGAATGTGCAAGAAGCAGAAATCATAGCAGTTCTAGAGAGAGCTACTATGTTTGAGCAGAGCTACATATGTTTACCAGAACATGCAGCAAAGATCGCTATGTCTATGCAGAAATCAAAGACATACAGTAGAACAGAGATTGATTAGATTGTGCATGAGATCTACAAAGCTCAAGAGATGTCACTAGATGATTTCTACAAGAGGTTTGATGATGTCTACTATCCAATAGAAAAGTGACTCACCGGTTTGACTACACGCATGGATGAGATGAAGCAATATTTGGATATTGTTCGAAGACAGCATGTGATTGGAGCATACATCGTACATCGATCGACGGCATCATCAAGGCATCGATCGATACTCAGTTCGACAAACAGAAGTCCGCAGCAAAAAAAATTAGAAGACAGGTTCGATGAGATTACTTTTTCTCAAAGCCTAATGAAGGAAGATATATCTCAGCAATTAGAGGATATCTCAGAGACTACATCTGCTAGACTTTAGAATGCTACAGTGCTGTATTGAGAATTTACAAAGGAGAATGCATTCAGTGGAGGTTTGTAATGAGATCATGAAGAATGAGAAAGCCAGAGGAGATGAGGCAATGAGAAGCTTCGTTGGTACATCGTTGCAGAAGAGCAAAGAAGATGTAGACACTTGTTTTCAAAGTGTTGATCCACCTCCATTCTAGTCAGAGAGTTCAAACGTCGATCTTAAGATTATAACCAAGCACTGAGTGGGAGGCAACCCACTGTTTAGTATGTTTTTATTTAGTTTTTATTTCTACTACTATTTATTTCGAGTTTACTTTGTTTTACAGACTGTTTAAGTCCAAAACTGATCGACACCAGAGAGGCACCATCAATCGACAATGGATCGCAACCATCGACCGACCACACCGCCTACCACTTGATCGACACCCTCTTACAAAGGGAGGTATCGAGTTTTACACTTAAACTATTTACTTATGATTTGGATTTTTCCTAATCTAATCCGGAACGGGACTACACTGGGGAAATTGTAATTTAAGTCTAGGGGAGGTTCGCTAATGCTATTTATTGTTTTTGAGATTTAATTATATAAGTTTTCAAAAAGTTTTATTCAGTCAAGAAAGGGACTATGATTAAGATTTATTATTGACTAACCATATTTAGCACCATTCTTAGAAAGGTTGTTTGTAGAGATTACTAGAGATACCAAAGTGGATCATCATGCCACTATATCACACTTGCTTAGAAAGTTTGAAGAACCGAAGATGATTTCGAACACTAATCTTGACATTAATTGCTTGTTTTGGGATTTGGTATACATTGGATTGGATTTCTTCTGCAATTCTGGAAGGTAAAAGTCTGTGTGCTTCTAATTCCCCTCTCTCTCCCCTTCAGATTTAAAAAGGAGTCGAACATGATTTGGTGGCTGCAACCATTAAAGCTTGATTCATATGATTCTAGAAAGAGATAAAATTCAAAAAAGAAGTCAACAAGATCTGGTGGCGAAAACCATTAGGCTTGATTCATGGAAATATGTCCAAATATCTCAGTCAACTAAAAAATAAAATAAACCCTCAAAAAAAGGAGACATTGACTGAGAGAAGTGAGAAGAGAGAGAGGAAAGGGACCAGAGAAGACTACCTATGTGCTCAAATACTTGCAGGTGCAAGAGTTCATATGTCTTTGATCGATACTCCCAAGGTAAAGCCTGCACTTTTATTTTATGCAAAGAAATGAAATCAATAGAGGGGTGAGTCATACTAATATTCACAAAGTTGTTGGTAAAATGGATTTGGTTGTTATACTAGTATATGGTATATAAATTTATCTGTGATTGATTTGATAGGATGTGGTTGCAACAAAGGAGGGTGACAATTATACTTAGACATTATGTGTGTCTTCGCTTTTCAAAACCTCTTTCACAGGCTTGTTGCTTGAGGACAAGCAAAAGTTAAGTTTGGGAGAGTTGATATAGCCTGTTTATTACCAGTTCTAGGCCATGTTATAGGCTCTTATTTAGGGTCTATTATGTGTGTCTATACTATGTTTTAGGGTCTTTACAGGTCCAAGTACATTTTAGAGATATAGGAGATACTTGGAGCTTTGGAACATTTAAGGAGAAAAATCCGTAGCTGATCAGTAAGAGAGTCAAAGTACAAGACAGTCGTCGATCGACAACAAAGCCTTGTCATCGATCGATGATACAATACGAATATCGATCGATGTGTCACACCTGCCATCGATCGATATCCAATTAACAGATAGCCGATCTCAAGCCCAAGTTAGAGAAAAATGACGAAGATACCCTAGACAAGTTTTGACCTAGATTTTAGGTTTTATATTTATGCTTTATGTATTACACACAGAGGAGTGTGTGGAAGAGTTAGAGTGTTTCAAATATAGTTTTAGAGTTTTTTAGGGGAGAAAATTCATAACTCCTTAGGGATATTTGTATTACCCCCAATATTTTATCTATGCATTATATTTTGACTATTGTTCTTACTTTAATTATGTTTGAGTAGTTATCAACTACATTTAGGGTTGAATATCACAATCATGGATTATCCCAAAAGTAGGATTGCTAGGTTAAGTTAATATCCATCAATTGAGTTGTGCTTAATACTTTCATTCTATAGTAGTTAACTATGATCTCGAAAGTAGGACATGGAAGACTACGAGAGTAGGTTCTGTGCCAAAATAGATTCATTGAAGTAGGTTGTTAGGCGCATGCGAGAGATGGTATAATTAGCTTGGTGAACATATCAAATCTCGTTCACACTTCCTTCTGATTTCACCATCGATCGACATCAGGCCTTAGCTGTCAATCGATGGTCTTTTCTTTTTGCTCACATACGAGAGTTGGAGTTAAAAGGGTCAGAATAGTTAATATTTTGAGTTCTTGAATATTTATATTTTCATGCTTCATATTCCTTATAATTCATTAAGCTTGAAACCATAGGTCTAGTATATTTATATCTGAGTTTAGTTAGTTTAATCGTATATTTTCGTATTTGCATTACTATTATTATTTTCATATTTCATCTACACCTCCTGATAAGGAATATTTCCTTAAATCGATTAATTTCTACTGATATATATATATATATATCTACCTAGTTAGTCTTTAGAATTAAGAAATCTATTGTGTGTCATTCCTCTATGTGGGTTCGATCCCTAAGTAGTACACCTGGTCTCTCTTGGCAAGAGTTTTATTTGTGTGTCAAGATTAGGGTTAATTTGATAGTTAATTGTTTAGGATATTCATACCCTGCTAGAACAATAAACACACATGTCAATATGTTACATATGAATCTCCATTGATAATTATGATCCAGAGCATTTTTGAAGGATATAAGTAAGGTTCGATATGAATGTTAAAAGTAATATAGTATTTCCAATGTAAGGGGAGAAAGTAAACAGTTAGAAAATAAAATAAGTTGATATAAATTATCATTGATCCTCGGACTAAAGAGAATGTCAAATAAAAGTCCAAAAGATAATTATATTATAGAGCTTAGTAAAGCAATTGTCAGACACATTTGTTGACCCATATAAATAGAGCGATCAAGTCACAATATCAGCTGTAAATGCTCCAATAAGAACTGATTTCTAGAAGAATAAGATCAAACTGCTATTCACACATGAAGTGTGGTAGACATGTTGGTTCCAAAGATAAAAATCCTTGTAAATTAAAAGGAGCATAAATAAATAATAGTCAAGAGGAAATATAGTTTTCGAATGATCTGGAGAAGAGATGTTAAACATGCACTGAAAGAAATTCATGTACATGGGACAATAAAGATATCTCAATAAGTTATTTCATGTATAGAATAAAATAGAACCAATAAGAAAATCAACGTCGATGATATCTATGCATGCAAAATAGCAATTGATATGATAAATGAGAAAGAGGATCATGAAATAAAGTCTATTGAAAAGTGTACACAAAGAAATGATTGGCAAGATCAGAAAGAAATAATAGACAAGACATAAATTCTCGTGAAAGAGAGAAGTATTTGGACCGGTAGTCCATACAACAAAAGATGTAGAACAAATGTGCTAGAAAATGAGTTGTCGCACCAAAGAAAAATCAATATGCAATTGATTATGAAAAAACATAGTCTCATGTGGTAGATGCAACTATTTTTCAATTCCTTAATAATCTTGCAATAAAGGAAGAACTTGAATATATAATCACTAGAAAATGATAATCTCTCTAAGATAAAATCCATGAAAGATTGATGATATCAAAAATCATGTTCCCACGAACTCTAGCTATTCGAGAATATGTTTTATGGGATATATGAAATATTATAAGTTAATCAATACACGATTTGTATTTATCCATATTATAGATCAACAGAATCATTGATTTGAATATAACCAAAAATCCTGAGGAGTTATAGAAAATGGTATTTTTAGAAGAAATATGTATTTATTCCAAACTGAAGATGTAAGAATGAGATGTTATCTTAGAAGTCCTTAAAGGATTTTATATTAAGATGCTCATATATGTTTGGTTTTGAAGTACCATATTCAAAGTTTTATTTGAGCAAAGTTACTAATCTTTTATGAGACTGAAAGATGTGATTTTATATGAAAATAAAGAACGTCATAAAAGTAACTTTATAATAAGAATTAAAGAACTCATAAATGATTAGACAAGTATATATAAAGATATTTTGCTTGAAGTCCAAGAGATCGTTGTCTAAGTGAAAAGGGAAATTATGGACCAGAGGTCTAAAGACATATAAAGAGTTTATTCTACTTAAGCTCAATTTCCAAAAGAGATATATTTAACTCGGATGCATATCCTGAAGATATTTCTTTAAAGGGAAAAAATGTGATAAGGTGTGTGGTTGTACAATTTTTCCTTATTATGGTTTTTTATCTCACTGGGTTTTTTGTGATAAAGTTTTTTACTGTGATGGTGTGTTAGGCGTTGCATTTTCAATTGTGATGGTGAACACCTTATCTATAGCCCATTCAGCCAAACATTCCAGAAGAACAACAACAATCTTCTGGCCCTTGTGATCACATACATGCTTAAACCCGATTATAAGCTTCTTTAGCTTCCAACTAGCATTAACAAAATGAGCTGTAACCACCATGTAGCTTGATCCTATAGGCTGTGCTGTCCAGACGTCTGTGGTAAGTGACACCCTTTGCTTACTAACCTTGAACCAATCTTCAGAGCCGCCTTCCTTCTCACATACATTTGGACTATGTCCCTAGATGCAGCCCTTCTTGAATGAGGTTTGTAGAGGTTCACTCGGTGGCATAAGTTTTTCCAAGCAATACTTTCAGTGAAAGAAAGTACCAGCTCAGCCAACACTAGCAGCTCACTAGTCGCATCTTTAAACACTGTTTCAGGACACTTTAGCATTTGTCAGACCTCCATCACTGGTAATCACAGTTGTACCAGGAGCTGGGCTGGCTTTCCACTCTAAGTAAGACTTACATGAAAGTAGATGCTTCTTTAAGTTGGAAGTTCCTGCTGAAGATGCACAGCCAAAGATATGCTGAAAATGGTTGCTTCTGCACTTGTCATGGTTGTGCCCTATTCTTGTGTAGTGTTCCCATACATGAGATCTTGTATTTGACTTCTTTTTTTTAGTTGTCTGAAAACTACCTCCTGAACCGGCCTTCCTTTTGCCTTGGCTATAAGGAAATGTGTACTCCTCTTGGATTTCTTGAACTCCATTCTCTGTCTTAGTATCAATGTTATCTGGCAATGGTGAAGAATCCATCTACAAATATAGTAAAGAACATCAGTAAGAGAAGAGCAGATAACAAAACATAAACATAGATATGATTGTCTATTTCTCAGAAACTTTAATTAGTAAACAAGTGATAAAGAGGATAAAATCGAAAAAACAAATAGATTTCAAGTGATAAAGAGCTTAACATCTAAAAATAAATCGATTTCAATCACAACTCATCACAACTGTTACAAAACTTTAGTAAAAAAACCGATAAGACAAGTACACAAATCAACAAACTCATCCATGCAAATAAATTAAGTGAAAAAGAACATAACTAACCTAAATCGATCACAGGAAAAAAAACAGAAAATCAAAAAATCAAAAAATCAAAAATAAAATTTAACAAAAAGACTGAAATTGAGACTTGTTGGTATCCATCTCCTTTACAACTCTGCTCTTTTAATATGCAGAAACTTGCATCTGAAATCGCAGAGGTCGAGAAGAAGAAACGGTTATACGAGTATCAAGAGTAGATTGGGTTTTGGAAATAGAAATTTCATTAACTAGGGTTAGTAGTAGTTAGTATATACCTTTACTAATCTTTGGTTGGGTTTAATCGGATACCCGTATGAATCCCCAATATAATCTGATCCGACCCAGTACCCGACTTATTTTAAAAGCTTATCCAATCAAGTATTTCTTTATATCCGAATCTGACCCAAAACCTGATTTTTAGGATCGCTACCGGTTCGGATCCTCGGATCCAGGAAATATGCCCACGCTTACCCGAGTGAACCCGATTCGTACCCGAACCGAACCCAAACCGACAAATTATAATTGCCCTATTAGATCCAACTATCTAAGACCCGAACCTACACGGATCCGACATGACCCGAACCAAACCTGAAAGGAAAATTTTAATTATCCTATTCGGTCTAAATATTAAGACCCGAAGAACCTAGACCCGAAAGGACCCAACCAATGCTGAGTGGAGAAAACGAAGCTGGAACTGGTGACCCGACCTAAATACCGATCGACACTAACCTTTGTTGTCGATCGACACCTCTTGAAATCTCTGCAGGGTCAAGTTGCCCTCACGACATTTTCAGACTCGGCACTGAAGTTTGATCGGTCGACTATCGAGGATTTCTTGGAGCTAGAGGAAGAATCACAATCTAAAATTTGGGTCATAACTCGGAGATGAAGCTTCATGACGAACATCACACTTCGGGAAAAGATCTGGAAACTTCACCAAAAGCTAGCATCGATCGACACCACCAACATGATATCGGATTGGACACCCATCATTGGGCGAGCTGTCATGATACACAGTTGAGTTGAAACCAGTTGAGGAGAGAATTCACAAGTCTGAGATCTCACACCTTAACATCTGATACCACCTATCTGTGTAGAATAAGCTACTGGTTTTCACAAAAGAGTGAAGAGGATGCATGACCCTGTGAAGTTTCAGGTTCCCTAAGCTATTTCTTAAGCTGAGTCGCCTATTCCATCAGACATAAGTGTGCATCTGGCTTCTTACATTGGGATATTTGATGATCCTCTGTTTTCGATCGACACCCATCCCTTGGCAAGCTGTCAGGATACGGAGTTGAATTGGAACCAGTTGAATAGAGAATGCACAAGTTCAAGGTCTCACACCTTGCTGTCCTTGGACATCTGAGACCACTTATCTGCGTAGAAGACTTTGCTGGGTTTTACAAAAGATTAAATAAGATATATGACCCTATGAATTTTGTGGTTCCCTATGCTATTTCTGAAATTGAGTCGCTTATTCCATCTGACATAAGTGTGCATTTGGGTTCTTACATTAGGGTATTTGATGATCCTCTGCATGCAATAGCTTCTCAAAGAGGGTTGAGATATAAAAGCGACATCAACCAAGGTTCATCAGTAGCAGTATCGATCGACACTACCACTTCATTTTCGATCGACACCGTCGCGTATCAGAGAACGAGGAGTTTGAAGTGTGTCAAAATCTTTGACGGAGGCACCACCACGAGTTTAATGGAAGAAGAGAAAAGGGACCAAGGGCAGTTCTCAGCTGTTAGTTATTCCTCATTTCTCATATGGTGTTAAGAAATCCAAAGTGTGCAACGGATTCTTCTCAAGGACACTTGCAACGCTGCGAACACTCTTTATTGCTGAGATAATAGACGAAGGAGAAGAGTCAATGAAGGCTTTCACAAAAAGTTTGATGAAGCTGAAGAGAGTAGACTTTGAGACTTGTTTTGGAGGTAGTTCGCATTCTCATCAGAACTGAGTGGTCCGTATAACATCGGGGACAATGTTGTTTAAATCTGGGGGAGGTAGTTATTGATATAGTGTTTTATTTTGAGTTTTTATTTTTATTTTTATGTGTTTCTATTGAGTTTTTATAGACTTAAGAAGGGGACAATGATCTTTTCAATTTTTACTTTTATCAAACCACTCTATAGTACCATTCTTAGATTTATTGATTGTAGAGTGTATTAGAGATACCAAAGTGGATCACATGCCCTTATATTCAGACTTGCTGAGAAAGTTTGAAAGAACTGAAGCTGACCTCTAACCTAATTGAACATAATCTTCTTGTCTTGGGGCTTAGTATCCACTGGACCAGATTCCTCTTTCAGGTCTGAAAGGTAAAAGTATATGTCTTTTTGGTTTCCTTCTCTTCTCTCTTCGGCATCTAGAAAAATAAAGAAACAAAAAGATTAAAATGATTTCCTAAAAGATGCAGAGGGGTAGGAAAGTTTCTATGAACCCATTATTCTGATTCAAAAAGGAATGATCACATATTGTTGGAAATGAGGGATATGCACATTACCGATGACCCCATTACTCGCCTACACTTTGTCAAAAGAAATAAAAAAAAGAAGAAGATGCACAGGACAGACTGCATCAACGTCATTGATTTCATTGGATTAATTAAAAAAGGAAAGAAAAAAATAGAGAAGAGAGATAAGAAAACAAGATAATACTACATGTGTACTCAGATACATGTTGGGGTAAGATTCCATGTGTTCTTTGATCGATACTCCCAAGGTAAAGTCTGTACATTTTATATGTAAGAAATGAGGTTAGTAGAATGGTTAGTCAGTTAATATTAGCTAAGTTATTAGCAAGATGGATTTGGTTGCTAAACTAGGATATGGTATATAAAGTACCTCTAAAGTTGGCACTTATTTGATGTGGCTGCAAAATTTCGGAGGAGATAGTAGTAAGTTGAAATTGTGTGAGTCCCTATGATTTCAAACCTCTTATAAAGATTGTAATATTCTTTGCTTGAGGACAAGCAAAATGGGTGACAGCAGGGTTTTTATGTATTTCAATGCAAACTATATCAAATTAACCCTACGAACTACTCTTGCCAAGAGAGGTGAAATTGTAGTATTTAGGGACCGAATCCACAGGGAGCGTGGACATACAATAAACTCAATACAATCGCGATTAATCTAGGAAAATAGATTAATAAGCAGTAAATAAACTATAGCAGATAATTGATTAATTGGTGAGTAAACTACAATAATAAATAGCTAGATCTATGGTTTCAGGCAGGTGGATTATAGAGGATAGAAGCTAAGTGTATTAATCATAGAATTTGATATCTAATGTAAAAGACGACCAGCTCTTGCTGCGAGTCTAATCTATTGACTATGTCCGATGTCTCAGCTCTCGCTTGTTGACGCGGAATGACCGTAAATCGATGGCAATGATCTTGCATCGATCGATGGTCTCTTAAGTCAAGCTTTATGACCTAACTCGATAAGTTCACTAAATTAACTAAATCAATTCTCGTTTGTTTTTAACAACCTAGCTCAACAAGATTAATTCTGGTAGTAGACCATGCTCTCGCTTGCGCCTAACTATCATATGATCATGGTTCTAGTTAGCGACTCTAGAACACAAGCAATAAACACAGTTAAATTGATAGATCTAATAATCACCCTAGAATTCTATTGCTTAGCTAATCCATGAATACCATTAATAAACCCTAAACTTAACAAGAGACCTACTTATAGATGATCTTTGTCACAGAAATCATAGATGAATAGAATAAATATAATATAATAGCAAAGGAGTTTCAGGAGGACTCTGAAGGATTTCCAGGAGGACTCTGAAGGAGTTCCTCCCTTCTCTCCTAACCCTAGAACAATGAATAAAAAAAGCTTGCTAAGCGTTGCCATTAACAATGGCTTAGAAAACATATAAATAGGGTTTTAGGTCGTCCATGGGTATATTGGTAATTTGTGATGGCTTATGGGCTTAAGTCGGCTATAAAACAAGTCGGGCCAGTCTTCTGGGATCATAGTCGATCGATACCAAGGCTATGCCGTCGATCGACACTCATTCATCTTCACGACAGCTTCCTCTCGCGAGGCAGACAGACCACTCTCTAGTAAAACGGGCATAACTTTGGCTGCAAGATCCTGATTGCCCTCAAACCAGTGGCATTCGAAAACTACCTCAAAGTTATATCTTCTGTCAATTATCAGCTGAATATCACCGTGGGAAAGTCTCCATCCATAGCAAAACATCTGACTCATCGTCGCAGTTCTGCATCTCTAAAAGCTCAAGAATCACCAAAGTTCTCCAGAATGTACATGAACCTGAAAATACTCTAAAACATACTCCAAACACATATAATAGACTCTAAATAGGGCTGATATCATGGTACAATAGTGGTAAATATCAGGCCCTATCAGTAAGTCTGTGGGAGTTGATATACCACATATTTTACCACTTTTAAGCCATGGTATATGTGCCTTTTAAAGTCTATTATATGTGTTTGGAGTTTGTTTTAGTATATTTCCAGGTTTACATATGTTTTGGAAAACTTTTGTGATTTTGGAGCTTTTTGAAGTGCAGAGCTGCGTAGATGCGTCAGATGTTTTTCTATGGATGGAGATTTTACCACGGTGAGATTGAGCTCATAGTTTGACACAAATAGATCTTTAATATTTCCAATGCCATCAGTTGGAGATCCAATTGACGATTAGATCTAAAGTTATGCTCGTTTTATGGAAGAGTGGTATGTTTGCCTCACGAGACGAAGCTGTCGAGATTTAGAAGGAGTGTCGATCGACACAGACTTCTTGGTGTCGACCGACACTGATGCTAGAAGATGGTCAGAGTCTATTTTAAAACTGACTAAGGCCCATATGTCACCACAAGTTACCATAATGCCCTTGGCCGCCTTAAAAACCTATTTATGTGAGTTTCTAAGCCATTATTTTGGCTATGCTTTATATTCTATTGGTTTAGGTTTTCTCTTAGGTTAGGCAAGAAAAGAGGAAATTCTTCAGAGTCCTCTTGGAACTCCTTTGGTTTTTATATTGATTTTTATTTCATCTTTTCATCTATGATTTATGTGACAACTATCATGTCTGAATAGATCCACTGTTAGGTTTTCTAAGGGTTTTGAATGAGCTTCTGAATTACAGAATTGCTAGGCTTATTTATTGTATCCTTCATAGGATTGTCATTACTTCTTGTGTCTAGAGTATTTAACTAGAAACCTGATCATAGGTAGTTAGGCACACGCCAGAGCATGGTCTATTGCTTGAACTGAATCCTGCTGAGCTAGGTTGTTAGGCGCACGAGAAAGCTGGTTTAGATAACTTAGTTAACATATCGAATTGGTTCTTAAAGCTTGTCTGGAAGGAGTATCGATCAACACTAACTCAATAGTGTCAGTTGACGCTCATTCTTAAGCTTGCATGCGAGAGCTTGAATCACATTATTCCAGACATTTGATTAGTAAGCGCATGCGAGAGCTGGTTTACTTGCTTTGATGAGTTTGAGTTCTAGGATCAAACTTTAGCATCTATAGATTAGAGTTCTGATAACCTTAATGAAACCCTAAGTCTAGCACCCTTCCTTCCAACATTAACTCCTCTGTTTATTTACTGCTTATTATTATTAATGCCTAGCTTAATCTGAAGCTAAAGTCTATTTTGTGAAATATCGAGTCTATGGGGATACGATCCCTGAGTACTACCATTGTTCCTTATTTGAGAGAGTTGCTCTGAGGTTAATTTGAGCACATCAAATTGGTGTTGTTGTCGGGGACTCTGATCACCATTAGACTAGGTATAAGATTTCTTCTAGGTTTTTATTTTAGGTTACTTACATCAAATTTGTTGTTATATTTCAGGTATATACATCTCGGTACCAGGAAGCGATGAGAAGAAGATTTTTTGGGTTCTTCAAATAAGGAGCCTGTTGATTCACGCAGAATCCATAAGTCTATGAAAGAAGTATCGATTAACACCCTCCAAGCAACAACGATCGACGGAGTAAAGATACAAATATTGATCGACATTAACACCTCGTTGTCGATGGACACTACTTGCGAGAAGACAGAGAAGGTTGAAGTACTCATACTGAGTTTTGATGAGAATGGGATCTTACGAGACGAAGAAGGTCGCCCTCGCAATAGTGTAGGACAATTGATTCATGCACATGGTATTGTAATCCCTGATATGATTGATGTTGCTGAGATGAATGACTTTGGTTTGAGCTGTGAATGGTATGATTGGACAAGTCAGGAACCTTTTCAGGGTCTTCCTCATGAAGATCCCAGGAACCACGTTAAAGAAATTGAGGATCAAGTCTTAGGGGAGCGATCCACATGAATTATCTGAATACCACATACTCTGCAAGGCTTTCCCCTAATATCTCTCTCTCTCTAGAGATGCATTTAACTGGTTCAGTCAACTGCAACCTAGATGTCTAACCTACTGGGAGGACATTCAAAGTTCTTCCTCTATAATTTTTTTGATGATGCTGCAGCAGCTCGAGAAAGGGAGATGAATGATAAGTGGGATAGGACCCTTGAAATTTTGCCGATAAAGAGCGAAGAACTTATTCCAAGACAGCTGGTTGACTACATTATGTCAAAGAGTGATGAACAACATGGATCTAGAGAGTGATGACACTGGTGATTCGACCTCAATATCAATCCACACCAACCCCTGTTGGCAATCGACACCTCTTGAAATCATTGCAGGATCAAGTTGTCCTCACGACATTGCAGACTCGACACTGAAGTTTGATCGGTCGACTATATAGGATTTCTCGGATCTAGAGGATGAAACACAACCTGAAAATTTGGGTCATAACTCGAAGATGAAGCTTGATGACGATCAGCACACTTCGGGAAAAGATCTGTAGACTTCACCAAAAAGCTAGCATCAATCGACACCACCCGTATTGATCGACACCCATCATTTGGCGAGTGCCATGATACACAGTTGAGTTGGAACCAGTTGAGGAGAGAATGCACAAGTTCAAGGTCTCACACCTTGATGTCCCTGAACATCTGAGACCACTTATCTGCGTAGAAGAATTTGTTGGGTTTCACAAAACTGTGAATATGATACATGACCCTGTGAATTTTGTGGTTCCCTACGCTAATTTCTGAAATTGAGTCACCTATTCCACCTGACATAATGTGCATCTGGGTTCTTACATTGGGGTATTTGATGATCCTCTTTATGCAGTAGCTTCTCAGAGAGGGTTGAGATATAAAAGCGACATTAAATGAGGTCCATCAATTGCAGTATTAAATCGACACTACCACTTCATTGTTAATCGACACCCGTCGCGTATCAGAGAACGATGAGTTTGAAATGTGTCAAAATATTTTTGATGGATGCATCACCATGAGTTCAGACAAGTCTAAGGGGAAGAATTGGAAGAGGAGAAAGGACCAAAGGGCGTTTCTGAATGTTTAGTTATTCCTCACTTCTCAGATGGTGTTAGGAAATCTAGAGTGTGCAACAAATTCTTCTCGGCAGCCATTTTCAAAAGCTTCAAGCACTTTTTATTCTGACATGATAGACTAAGGAGAAAAGTCTACGAAGGCTTTCACAAAAGTGTGATGAAGCTGAAGAGAGTAGTCATTGAGACTTGTTTGGAGCAAGTTCGCATTCTCATCCGGACTGAATCTTATCTCCAAAAGTCAAGCAAATGACTGAAAATAAGCGTTGAGTGAGAGGTAACCCAATGTTAGGTAGGTTTTAGTTTTCATTTTTATTAATTTTCATATTTTTTATTTCAGGTTAAAAAGGAAGATCCAAGGAAGATGAGTTGATATACCAGCATTGATCGAAAACTGGCCGGTGTCGGTCGACAATACATCACGAGCATCGATCGCCACTTAATTGTGTCGATCGACACTCATATGAGAAGGCAGGTATGACTCGATTTCCCTTGTTAAATTTTTACTTATGATTTGTTTCCTTGCCAATCTTGGGTGTATGAAACTGGGGACAGTGTTGTTTAAATTTAGGAGAGGTAGTTACTGATATATTTTTTTTATTTTGAGTTTTTTTAAGGAGGGAATATTGATATTTTTCAGTTTTCACTAATTGAACTTAATTTGCTTGTCTTGGGGCTTGGTATACACTAGATCGGATTCTTCTTTCAGGTGTGAAAGGTAAAAGTCTATATGTTTTTGGTTTCCTTCTCTCCTCTCTTCGGCATCTAGAAAAGGAAAGAAAAGAAAAGAAAAGATTGAGATGATTTCTTGAAAAATGTTGGGGCATAGGAAAATTTCCTATGATCCGTTATTATAATTTAGAAAGGAATGATCACATATTTTTGGAAGTGAGAGATAGGTATATTACCGATGACCTCATTATTCGCCTATACTTTGGCAAAAGAAAGAAAAAAAAGATGAACAAGACGGACTGCATCAACAACATTGTTTCATTGGATTAATAAAGAAAGAAAGAAAAATATTTAGAGAAGAGAGACGTAGAGAAAAGAAACCAGAATAAGACTACATGTATACTTAGATACCTGCTTGGGTAAGAGTTCATGTGTCCTTTGATTGATACTCCCAAGGTAAAGCTTATACCTTTTATATGTATGAAATGAGGTTAGTAAAAGGATTAGTCAGGCAATATTAGCTAAGTTGTTGGCTAGATGGATTTTGTTGCTAAGCTAAGATAAGGTGTATAAAGTAGCTATAAAGTTGGCATTAATTCGATGTGGCTGCAACATTGCAGAGGTAATAGTAGTAAGTTAAAAATTGTGTAGTCCCTACGATTTCAAACCTCTTTTACAGATTGTGATATTATTTGCTTGAGGACAAGCAAAATAGTAAGTCTGAGGGAGTTGATATACCATAGATTTTACTAGTTTTAGGTCATGGTATATGTGCCTTTTAGAGTATATTATATGTGTTTAGAGTCTGTTTTAGTGTGTTTTCAGGTTAAGGTACGTTTTGGAGAACTTTGGAGATTCTGGAGCTTTTTGAGGTGTAGAGCTGCTCAAATGCGTCAAAAGTTTATCTATGGATAGAGACCCTTCCCACGGTGCGATTTAACTCATCTTTTGACACAAGATAGTGATTTGCGTTAGCTTTCCAATGTCACTAGTTTGAGGTCTAATTGACGGTTTGACACTAAAGCACTACCACCAAGGCAGTTTGATGGCTCATGCTTTAATATAATGTTTAGTAGACGAGCCCCCATGCTACTCTCAGTTCAAAATAAATTTGTTGCCATGGTGAAATTTAGGAAGTCCTATGAATAAAATAATGTTATTTCCCGCCTTCAAATATGAAACCAAAAATAAGGGGAAAACTGATGGGGATAATTAATCAAGGAGAAAACACCATTGGGTTAAAGGCAAGACGTCGACCTTCTTTTTGGCTTCCGGCTTCCGGGTAAGATAATTCATCATGCCTCCTGGTAAACATGAAAAATTCCAGATAAATATGAACATTCACATATCTCACGATATCGTTGAATCTCCCTTAATCATAGGGAAAATGGAAGATTTATATCATCTAAATAAATATTGAAGATAACTTAGGATTAGGATACATGAATTATTCCTAATCCTAAGAGAGAGGCAAGACTTTACTATACATATAAGGCTTCCTAACCCTAAATATAGAATATAATTCGTCCAACTCAAGATCTCATCACTTTGACAGCCGTTAACACAAGAATGGACCCAAAAGACTATCTTCATCGACAAGCCTATGAAAGGTAGATCTCCACAATTACTACCAACCAGACGGAGGTTTATGCTCAATGTATCACGTCTACAAGTCTACTTGCCATACTCATGAAGCATATCTAGTAGTATACCATCTGGTCCGGCCATGTGCCCTATAGACCAGATGACTCCCATCAACTACAGAGCCACATGCTCAAAAGGCCATGTGCAAACAAGGCTACGCGCCCACCTAGGCCATGCACCATTAATAATATGAACTAAAAATGGCTTGATCCCTCACTGAAGGTTACGTAGAAAATCCCCACATAAAGATGCAGCTATAAATTCCAAACCTTCTCTGGTGACACGTCTTATTGTCCAGACGTCACCTTCGACAGAAGGAACCATCAAATGAATCAGGAAAACCATGTGTTCAACACTATAGAAAGTCAGCCACAAGCCGTAAGATCCATCTCTTATGTTGCTATTAAGATAACTATTGACTCATACTTGCCATTACTCATATGGCAGTTGACTAAAGGCAAGATCTATTGATTTATCAATAGCTAAACAGGAGAACGCTCCATGACATGTTTTCTCCTTCTTCTTATTATTTTGTAGAGCTGAGCACATATCACTTGTACCAAATTACCGGTAAATGACTATGGGGTCGTCGTGAGAGGTGAATCTTTTCACTTTTGAAGTGTGATTCTGTCGTCGGGGCCTTCCATTAGAGTAGTCTCCTTGGATCCGTTTTTTTTCCTTTTGTAGGCTTTTATGGATTTTATGGAATCTTGAAATAACATTGAGCCACCAAATATGAAGTCGATTTGTTTGGGAGGTATATCCCTTGCCCCCGAGTATATCCTTTGGGCCTGCAATGCGCTGGTGTATCTTTGGTTACTTTTTAATTGATTTTCCACATATACTAAGGTGTTTGAAGATGATTTATATCCTTGGTCGATATAGGCTGTTGGATCCGGGTGACTCTTCTTCCTCGGGTCGATCTCTTTTTAATGAGGTTTTTTGGAATTTTCCTTCGGCCGAGGGTTCTTTGGGTTTCCCAATTTTTAATCCTCTTTTGATGGAACTTGCAACACCTTTTGGGGTCGAAGTTTGCGTTTCTTTTGTAAGGGGATCTGTTGATAGCGCAATTATATTGTGGATGACGGATCATTCGGTCTTAGTCTGTGTTTTCTATAAGTATTTACCATCGGGTCTCGTCTATGCTTTGTAGAGAGAGCGGCAGTTTCGCAGAAATTTCAAGTGTGGTGTAGCGCGTCCTCAAGCGATACTGGTAGTTGAACTGTTAGTTCTTCCTTCACTTGTGATGTGAACAGACGCCATTTTTAGTGCCGTTAGGGCCGTATTGTCGTTCGGGTTCACGAGGCAAGATCTTACTTCATTGAATTTATTGATGTACGACATAAGCATCTCGTTGTGCCCTTATATTAATGCGAAAAGGGCTCCTTCTGAAAAAAAATCTTCAATGAAGACGAAGTAATGCTTCAAGAAGGTGGTTCCCAGCTGGGTGAAATTATCTATGACATTTCCCTCTAAGACGACGAATCATTCAATCCTATAGTAATATGCTTCTTTCTCCTAGTCGTTGATGTGAGCTCGTGCGATTGCGAGCCTGAAAGCACGTACATGATCCTTAGGATTGGATCTCCCCTGAGAATTCTAGGAATTTAATTTTCCCGGTATCTAAAAGATGAGCATTGGCTATCCGGTTTGTAAACGGAGTTTGAAGCGTGTATTCCATTATGCGACCTATATCAGTTGTTGAACTATTGGCCATGTGAACTCTTGAGTTCAGTTGAAATATATAATTATTGGTTTGATCAAAATATCTTTGAAATTATTTGAAGTCAATGGGTCCATGCTCTTTGGTACGTATAAATGGATTGGCAGTACCCGCGAAGGTCTGTTGTCTCGAGAATCGAAATCTCGAGTGAGGTTTTGTCGCGAAGTGTGTGAGTTTGAGGTGAATGATGATGTTTTGTGTGAGTTTGAGGTGAATGATGATGTTTTGTGCTATTGGCATCTCGTTGGCTATGAACCCAATGGTGGAGGAGGTGGATATCGCTCATTAAGGTGATTAATGACTGTGAACACCGGGATGGTTTGAGGCAGAGTTACGAATGGAGGAAGATCTGCGACGTTTAGCTGCACGTGACGCGATCCTATGTCAAATGTAATGGCACTAATTACAGGCTGTGGTGTCAGATAACTTGGGATTTCAAGGTGTTGTTAAAAGGATTGAATAGGCTCAGACAATCAACTAGCTCTGTTGACTGTCTCGCTTCGCTGTGTTTGATCTTGAGGGACGTCTAGATGATGTTCCTGCCTCTCGAGGCGAGCCTTGAGGGTTCTAGCAGATGTTTTTTTCTGGTGTGCTTGATCCACGAGTGTGATGATCATCCCTTGGATCTCTGTAATTCGTTTGTTTGTGAGAGAAGAGAGATCGGTCATTGCCTCGATCTACCTCCAGCAGTCGACGAATCGTTGTTACAATTTCATACCCATGAGCTTGGCCGGTTAGTAGGAACGCTTACCGGAAGGACGACAGGGGGAGATATCTCACTTGTGACTGGACAGTTCTCTAGAGCGGATTTCTAAGATCAATCACAGATGGAGGTGTTTCTCGGTCCCGTGGTGACAATGGTGCTTTGATGAGTAAAATGACTTCATTGGCTTGGATCAGTGCCTCGTTATGTTGAACTCACTAGTTCTTGGATCCATTTCGATCTGGATGTCCTTTATCAGCCTCTTGATTCATAGATAGCTTTTTTATCGTCTCCCCACATATGGCGTCAAATTGTGGGAGCTAAGACTTTCAATCATAATGTTAATGTGAATTAGAGAGTAAAGTTTAGGGAAACAGTGGCAAAAGATCTTTATGACTAGAAATATGAGATAGTTTACTCGAATTAGCATAATATTATTGAATATAAATATGATGAATACATAGAACAAAACACAAGATAATAAAGCTCGAAGAAATATTATTGTTTCAAGTGAGGAAGTCAAAAGTGTATATCAAATGATGGTATTGTCTTGTCTTTTATACTTCTAAACTCGCTCCAACTACTAAGTGTATCTAGGGTGCACGTGTCATTCTTTGCTCCAGAGATCTCGGCTTGTTATTTAACTTTTTGACTGCGAGGTAACCTGATTGAATCTTAGTTTTTTTTGTTAGACTCAGAGTTCGTTACCTCAAGCTACGAAGTACCCCTTTGGGCCGGAATATTTGGGCTTCGCCGATTGATCATATAATCATTGTGATGGAGAGTGGAAGCTATGAAAACAAATATCAGATGGCGATATCTAGCAAGTAATATGTTCTTAAAATTCAAAAATGAAACAAGAACAAAGGGCGCGAATACTTTCTGCAGTGATCATAAAAGCTCTTGGAGAATCTTGAATCTATTATTCAATAATGTTCTTACATCAATTGATAGTTTCTGTGTATATATAAACTAAGAATTCTCAAACCTAATGGGATTATAAAATCATTTTCTTAATAAGAATCATACTATCTAATAAAAGGAAAAATCCAACATAATAAAAAGGAAATATTCTTAATCGATCTTGGAGTTGTGATCGTTTGAGATCAACAAATTGTGTTGCATCAGGTCTCTTCGGGTGAAGAGGATTTGACCATGGATCCGGATTGTCATTTTCTCCATGAAAAGGAAATAAATACTTGAATTAGTATAATATTATTGAAAATAAATATGATTAATATATAGAACAAAGCAAATATAATACAGCTCGAAGAAATATCTTGAAAGTGAGGATGTCAAAAGCGTATATCAAATGATGGTAGTGGCTTGTCTTTTATACTTCTCAACTCGCTCCAACTACTAAGTGTATCTAGGGTACACGTGTCATTCATTTCTCCAGAGATCTCGTCCTGTTATTTAATTGTTTGACCGTGAGTTAACTGGATCGAATCTTAGTTGTTGTCATTAGACTCAGAGTTTGCTAGCACGAGCTAAGAGGTACCCCTTTGGGCCGGAATATTTGGGCTTCACCAATTTATCATATAATCATTTTTATGGAGAGTGGAAGCTATGAAACCAAATATCATATGGAGATATCTAGCAAGTAATGTGTTCCTAGAACTCGAAAACGAAACAAGAACAAAGTGTGAATACTTTTCACAGTGCTCATAAAAGCTCTTGGAGAAACTTGAATCTATTAGTCAATAATGTTCTTACATCAATTGATAGTTTCTCTATTTATGCAAACTAAGAAATCTCTAACCTAATGGCATTATAAAATTATTTTCCTAATAAGAATCATACTATCTAATAAAAGTAAAAAGCCAACATAATAAAAATGAAATATTCTTAATCGATCTTGGAGTTGTGATCGTTTGAGATCACAAATTGTGTTGCATCAGGTCGCTCCGGGTGAGGACGATTTGACCACGGATCCGGATCATCATTTTCTCCGTGATAAGGAAATAAATGCTTGAATTAGCATAATATTATTGAAAATAAATATGATGAATACATAGAACAAAGCACAAGATAATACAGCTCGAAAAAAAATTCTTGTCTCAAGTGAGGAACTCAAAAGCGTATATCAAATGGACTTCTCTCATGGACATCGACCGGCCCAATCTTGCGTGACTTGAGCTTGTTATACACTCCTGATAGAAGACGATCTTTAGTGAGAACAACCAAACGAAAATATCTACTCACGATCAGTAGCATTTTTATATTTAGTTGAAGACGTGACCAAGTTATTGTTAGCTAGTTGATGGGTATCTTGAATGTTGGAGAAGAAATCGACGGGCTTCACCATGAATTACCCCATAGACCACCCTGAAAAAGGAAAAATAACCCAAGCTTCAGTTTCAAGACATGATTATGCACGGATTCTTGGAAATGATTTAAGATTAATGCCAATCAATCAGCTAAATAAAATTCCAAGAGAACGATTCATCAATTCTGTTTGACATCCTTTTGTGGGTGATATGCAGAACTCATAACCATGTAATTTGTAGATCTCTAGGAAGAAAAGCACTGCAACACTAACCGCGCAAGTGGTCTATTTGCAGGGACCACATGGGCCATGGTTAAAAACCTATCTACCACCACAAAAATTGAGTCGTTTCCTTTTTAGTATGTGGTATTCCAAGAAAATAAATCATGCTGACGTCCGTCCATGGTTGTGTGGGATTGGTAGCGGAAGATATATCCCATATTCGACGCCTTTCCTTTTGCGAGTTGACAAACTCAGCATCTTTCAACAAATCTCTCCACATCATTTCTGATGCTCGGCCAAAAGTAAGCTGCAATCACAAGCTGGAGAGTACTATCACAGCCAACATGACTGTTGGGGTCAAAATAGTTCACAGCGGAATTAATGTATAGAAACTCCTGCAGAGATATTTTCTTTCTTTAAAGTAAAAACCGTGAGAACTAAAAACCTCGTATGATTCGAAAATTCAAAGTAACGAGCTTTCACGAAATACATACTCTACCTCATGCAAAATAACTTCCAAAAAACGATAAAACGATAAACCTCTGCGTCCCTATGTATCATCATCTTATTGTTTTCAGTTCATATCGCCCCGACCGTGAACCATGTCGCCATAAGGCGACTAAGACCACCCTCTTCGCGTCTCGTCGCCAGCAGATGATGACCTCGGCTCGTCCTCGTCACCAACTGGAAGAATGACCATCTTCTCTGTGTCTCATCGCTAGCTGGCAACAAGATCATCGTCCCCGCATCTCGTCACCAGTAGGCGATAAATCGGGCTTGTCCCCATCGCCAGATGGTGACAGGACCGTCTTGTCCGCGTCTCGTCGTCAGAAGGCAATGACTCCGGGTCATCCTCCTCGCCAACTGGCGATGAGACTATCTTCCCCGCGTCTCGTTGGCAGCAGGACGACTCAGTCTCATCCTCATCACCAGATGGTGACGAGACCATCTTCTCCACGTCTTGTCTCCAACAGGCGAAGAGTCCGGGTCGTCCTCTTCGCAGATGGCGAAGAGACTATCTTCTCTGCGTCTCGTCGCCAGCAGGCGACGACTCCTGCTCGTCCTCATCGTCCAACAAGCGACCAAGCCTCCTTATCCTTGTCCCCATCAACCTAGCTCCGTCTTGATCAAACTGTCTCTTGTTTCTTTTTTATTGGAGTTAATATTGTTTTTTTACGATAAAAATAGGAAAGACTTGTTTTCTCGTAAAATCTTGAATCAATCGTATGAAATGATAACGATTAACTTAACATCATTGTTATCTCAACTATACAGTTGGTCTTCATCATCCTATGGAACCAACATCATACCAAAGGTGATTTCTTCAAAGGAAATCGTAAAACCGTTTAAGTCGAAAAAACGGCATGAGAAGGTCTAAAACGCGGCAAAATCCCACTTACTATTTTAGACACAAATGATCCCAGAATACAATGATGCTGTACTTGATTTTCAAAGAATATAAATGGGAAATAATTTAAATCTCAAGTTCCCTAGATAATCATGAAAATCGAGAGGATAAGGAAGATTTCCGCAAAGAGATATACTCGAATCAGGGTCACAAAAGGAAGGACGACCGACCTAGGAGGCATATATAAGGAGAGTCAAGGCACGAAGCGCAGGAACAGAGCAAAATAAAAAGCAATATACTTATCACTAGGCACTTTGAGGAAATTTTCGTTTTTGTTATATTGATCTGCGCGACTGCGACTAGTATTCTAAGGATCTATAGGTGCGTCTAGGACTAGCAAGACGCTTGCATAGCTCTCGCAGTCGAGCGCCTAGTTCTGCTGTTGTAATCGCTCAATATCCAGATTCATAGAATAAAATCTTACTTGCTATGTTCTTTACTTCACTTAGTTTTATTTATCGTGGCTGTTTTCTGATTTCGATACTTGTCGTTGGCCTTAGCATTATTCCGGGACCCAAGGAAAGTAGGGGTTTTCTTTCCTTTCCTCCATTCAATAAATCGACAATACGAATTTCAGTTCCGACAACGACAATTGTTATGCAACTCTTGAATTATCTTAAAGCGAAGGCTATAGTCGGGCAACACAAAAACGTACCTATGAACAAAAATCCATCTTGAAGTGTGTAACTCATTAACATCCGTAGATGTGTCAATGAATATCCGTCCAAAATATTTTTCATCTGTATATAAGTCGGTAGATGGCAAATCCAGGATGGCTGGAAACAATGTATGCATGGAAGTGAGCAAACTCTGCATGCGACTTAAAGCATCAGTCACACGGTTTTTTCCCCGGATTGATAGTGGATGAGAATGTAAGTTAATGCAAGTAAGTTAATCCATGAGGCGTGACGAGAGAAACCTTTAGCTTGACTTTCGAGATGTCGCAAACCCTGTCATGATCCGTAAATAGAATGAATTCCCCAATGAACCATATAATGTCGCCAATGACTAATAGCTTCGAAAATTGCATATTTCATATCATAAGTACTGTAACGGGAACATGCGCCAGGAAGTTTCTCGTTATAGTATGAAATTGAACGGCCCACGCTGACTGAGAACCCGTGCCAATGCCTAACTTAGATTCATCACTATGTAATTCGAAGGTCTTTGAGAAGTCAAGCAACACGAGAAATTGGAGCAGTTGTCAGTTTTCGTTTGATCAACTCAAATGAAATGGTTTCTTCCTGTGTCCAGTAGACTTGCCTTCTTTCATACAGCTGGTGATTGGTGCCATAATGGTGCTAAAATAATCTAACAAAATACCTGTAAAGGAGGCTAGACCATGAAAACTCTGTACTTCCCGTGACTGTTGTAAGAACAGGCCACGACTTGACGGGCCTCCATCTTTGATTGGTCCATTGCCAAATCCCTAAGCGATACAACATACCATAAGACTAATACTTCATGAAATCCTAACTCGCACTTGTGCTTAGCTGCAAAAAGTTTTTCAATACCAAGTACACTTAGAACTCCCCGGATATGTGAAATATGGTTGTCCATGGAGGAACTGAAAATTAGTATATCGTTGAAATATATGACGACAAACTCGCCAATGAAGGCTGCAAAGACGTTACTACAGAAAATGAAGATATTGTGACAATATCACAAAAGACAGAAATTAGTAACAATATAGTTATTGCTATGTTTTTGTTACAATTTTAATGGTTGCATATGGTGTGTCACCCAATCGTTTTCGCGTTACAAAAATGTCACAATATTTTTGACTGATATTTTTGTAAGCAAATTCGTTACATAGTTACGATGTGCACTACAACCAGGGTTACAATTTCTTTCTTACATATCAAATTGTCGCAGTTAGTCATAATTTGTGACGCTTATAATGCTACAATTATGTCACTTGTAGTAACTTATAGATTGTCACAAAACAATAAATAATTAAATTAAAATTAAATTTGCAACAGATCCATCGACTGATCTATTTATTTAAATAAAATTTAAATTAAATGTATAAATTTAATTATTAAAATATAATTAATTATAATAAAATATTTAACATTTCAATTAAAATTAAATCTAAAACATCAGTACATTCCGAACTAAAATTGATTTACTCATTAAAGTTTGGTTTATATATCAAAACCAACTTACAAATTAAACTTAGTTTTAATACTAAACCAATTTTCTTAAAAAAAAAACAAAAAAATGGGAGAGAGATCTAGATATGGTTGAGCGATAGTGGTTTTTACTGAGATTGAGAGACAGAAATTTAGAGAGAGCAGAAGCGGTGAGACCTCTTCCCTTTCCCCAGCAGCGGGAGACCATAGACTTAGGTTAAAAAAATTGCTGGATTGGTGCAAATTTCACGTGTCCTACAAATTCTAGGTTTATAGTTTTTTATTTAATTTTCTGTTTCATGTAAATTTAGGATAATATCTTATAAATAATAGCTTGAATTTATTAAAATTTTAAAATTATAATGTAAATGGTTTTTTAAATCTTTGTATATATAGATTTGATTATTATATATTGGTTTCATAGTTTTTTATAAAGTTTTAAAATTAAAAGTCTAAAGATGAAGCGTTTATGTTAACTATGAATTTAGGTTTTGAGTTTAGAGTTTTGAGTATAATTGTTATGGATTAAGTATAATTGGTAAGCTAAATAATTTAAAATATAACTTTGAATTTATGGTGTATAACTTAAATTTTATGATTAAAAGATTGAAGTTTAAAATTTAATTTGTCTTTGAATAAATAAGAGAAATACCTTAAAATAGACCTTAAAAGTTTTTTTACCAAAATAGACTTCAAGAAGAAAAATCACTAAAAATAAACTAATAATTAAAAGATATAAATATACATATTATACCCTTTGGTTAACTAATCTAGACTTAAGATTTAGAGTTATGTGGTGATGTTTTGTGGTTTAGAGTTATTGTGGTGAGGTTTTGGAGGTGGAGGTTTAAATTAATATATAATATATTAATATTATATATATATATATACTAATATTTAAAAATAGAAAAGATCTATATTGGTTATTTTTCTTTGAACTCTATTTTTGTGATAAAAACTTGAAAATGTCTATTTAAGTTATTTTACCTTTGAATAAAGAGTTTTAAGTTAAGATATATGTTAAAGTTTGATTAGTTCAGTTTCAAATTTAGATTTTAGATTTAAAAGATTAGATTATATGTTTTGTATATAAATTTCAGTTTGGGGGTTCGGAAGTATTAGATTAGGGTTTCATATATAGCCAGCAAAGAACGGTGGTTATACTGTGGCTAAATAAATGGTCCAATGAAATAATGTGGCAAAAATTGTTGGCTATTGTAACTACAGTTTTTTGTTTGTCATCATTTGTATCAATTCCTCACGAACACTTAATTTCTCTATCGTCATATATTGACACATATGATTTAGTCACATATTAGTCACTATGGTAACAATAAACATTAGTCTGGTAACAATAAACATAGTCACAATTATGTCACATCTCTTGTTTCGTTTATTTTCGTCATGTTTATGTCACTAGATGTGCCAATGGTTGGTTACTGTAAAATCGGTCACAATATTATGGAGCAAATACTACTCTTTATTGACATAAAAAATTAGTCACAAATTAGTATCTATTATGTCACAACAATGTGACAAACAATTATAGTATCAAAATTCTTAACAATAGCTCCTTTTTTGTAGTGGACGTATTCATGAATGCCAATGAAAGTATTTGGAGCATTAGAGACCAAAAAGGCATGACGATCCACTCGAACAATTTGCTTCACGAGTCTTGATATCTGTTTCCATTCATCCCCATGTCTGATGTGTATCTGATGGTACCCACTTTGAAAATCATTTTGGAGAACGCTGTAGCTAAACCAGTTTGGTCCAAAAGGTCATCTAGTCAGGAAATTGGAAAATATTAGTGCAACATAATCTTATTAATCGCCAAACTATCCACACATATGTTATGTTCTGTCTTTATGGAATGAGAAGATCTGGTACGACACATGAAGAAAAACTTTCATGGATATGACCTTGCGGAGTAAATCTTCTACTTGTGGACGAAGTTATTCATGTTCATCCGGACTCATTTTGTAATAAGAACAGTAGGAAGCATCGCACCTGGTACGAGGTCGATATGATGTTGAATATATCATAATGGTGGTAAAGAGGTTCGAAAGTCTTTTGGGAAAACATCCTGAAACTCGGCCAAGACTGTCTCGATATTTTATGGATCCGTTTACATAAGATGATGGTTGACGGTTTATGGTATTAAATAAAACGTCATGCCCTCCGTATGAAGTTCAGACTTAAATGTCTCATGCGAGCATAGTAAAGCTGTCTGGATAACCGGTGATGGAGGGGCGCAGACGGAATAATGAGAAGAGGTGGGGACGGTTCTTTGGATGGGAGAAGCAAAATTTTATGAGTGTCCCATGTGAACAGGTAAGTGTTATCAGATTCATGATGGATAATTTTATGGTCAAACTCCCATGGTCTTCCAAACAATAAGTGACTTATGCCGTAAGTGCCACATCACAGTAGATATGGATCCTTATAGTACAATCATGTGGAAAAAGGGACAAAATCTCGCTGAGAGATACGGATGTTGGCAGTCTCATGAATCCATCCGAGATTGTATGGTGCGGGATGGGTTTCATGAACAATACCCAAATTTGGCATGGTTCCTCATAGATAATGTTTCTGAAACTACCCAAGTCAACGACAAATCTGCAAACACGACCTTTGATGTACAAGCGGAACGAAAATATTGGTATGTAACCATTTT